>BLSH010208449.1:294311-307812 GCA_018402905.1 Glandirana rugosa | reverse complement strand
CCCCCCCCCCCCCCCCCCCCCGGGGACCATGTTCCCTGTACAAGTCGGATCCCCATCTATATTGAAATGACTATACAGGAAAAAGAAAATAATTTACACAGGCAAAGTTGCCTGGCATGGAGGGGGCTTCAGGTTGCGTTGTAAGTCGCCCAAAGTCGCCTTGAAGTAGCATTCAAATCGCCTAGCAAAGTAGCCCCTGAGGTCGGATCGCCAAACCGTTCTTCACAGTACTGTACACTTTCAGTGTCTCTCTGTGACCCACAATTTCACCAGAGTAGGAAAAAGCAGGGAAAATGGCCACAAATCGTGCTTGTGAACCAAAGTGGAGTTGATGAACCAAAGCAAATTTTGTGTACTCTTCTGTTTGTGAACCGAGTTGTTCGTGAACAGAAGCGTTCGTGAACCGAGGTATCACTGTACAGTCAGAAAGTTGTAAACTCCGCCCCAGCTGGTAAGACTCACATTTGTTGTTACCACATTCCAGGATTTTCCCAATTCCAGCACAGGCTTGGAGATCCATCATGGAGATCCTTACTTGACTGAACAGAATCATTGGGTGATCAAAGGACTGGATCTGCTTGTTCCACATATTGAGAATGTTAGATTGAAGAGGTCTGGAGTGAAATTGGGCAAAGGGAACTGCCAAAATGAGGCCTCATGAGTCCCAAAATCCTCACACAGAGGAAGGTTATTGCGATCTGAGGGTCTGAGAACTGGACCTTAGGGAGATAAATTCCTCTTATGAAATTAAAATTCTGGCCTGGGCTGTGTCCAAGATCAGACCCAGATACTCCAGACAATGAGTGGACTGGAGAGCAGATTTTGGAAAGTTGATTGCCCAGCCAAAGGTTTGAAGGCACTTAGTCCTCTGGACTTTTGGCAGACAAGTTTCTGCCTGGTAGTCCTTCAGCAGGAGGTTGTCCTGGTACCCTGAATGCCCTGGGTTCGTAAAATTGACAAACACTTGAGATGCAGAGAAGAGCATGAATGGCAGTGTCACAAACTGAAATGTTTCCCACTGAAAAACACAGGAAGTGTTAATGTAATGGGAAAATGGAGATAGGTATCTTTTTTATGTCTATTAAGACAATAAATGCACCATGTTTGAGGGAAGCAGTGTCCGACCTCATAGATTCCACCTGGAATTTGGGAACAAAAAGAAGTTGGTTTGGGGATTTCAAGTGTCCAGCATTGGTTTTGGGACTGTGAATAGAAACCATAAGACCTTGAAGGGAATGGTCCAACCACTCCTTATGACTGTAGTTGGTGCAAGGTGGTAATCAAACCTGCCTTTCTTTGGTCTGAAGCTGGCAGATTGGACGATAAAAAGTGAGGAGGGAGCACAGATAGAAACTCTTATTTTGTACTCATTTGAAATAATTGGCTGGTGAGTTGAGCGTGGAGTTTTCTTTGGTTTTGTTTTTCCCATGGTCAGATCTCTGAGGAAGATGGCTGAGGGAATGTAGCAATATACTGCGTGTGTTTACTGTGTTGAATGTATAGGCCACATTCAAAGTCAAAATATATCTATTTTTGTATCTTAATAGCCATGTTCTGTTGCTGCATTTCGATACAGAAAAATTCAGCATGGCTACATTTTTCCTCAACACACACCATCACACTAGTAAATAGACAGCAATTGTTTTGTTTTGAGGTAGCCACTACACGGGAAAACAGATTAAGAAAGTTGAATTTCCTCATGACAAGTATAGCCAGTTTTTGTGAGGAGGAAAAGGACTTTGCACTGACTCAGTGGAGGGATTTTTTTACTTTAACCTGTCTTGGTGTATTTTCACTGATGATGGCCTACTACAAGCATGAAATAGCTTTTTAGAGTTTGGAAATTGTTTAATAATACGTTATAATATCAGGCTGTATGTGTGTTGTAAACTAGTTGTTCTGTGCGCATTATAAATGGACGTTGAATACTCCTCAGTAGGTGGTGGTACATTGTTGGTTGGTTACAATGGCTTTGCTGCTGTAAAACAAAATTGGCTCATCTTAATTACCTGATCCAAAGCAGTTACTCGGCAGCACTGCCTCAGCGTCATACTTCCTGGGTGTGAAGGTGACCAGAAGGCGCCCGTACAGCCCTGTTTTTTGATTGGCTACCTGCAGTTTCAGCAGGCAGACTCCCTTTCTCTGTAATTCCTTTAAAGAGATATTTTCCTGCCAGTTCCTGCAGATACAAAAAAAAAAGCACAATATAAGTTACTGTACTTTACCTGTGTAAGGCTCCATTCACATACAGTTGTGCTCATAAGTTTACATACCCTGGTAGAATTTATGATTTCTTGGCCATTTTTCAGAGAATATGAATGATAACACAAAAACATTTCTTTCACTCATGGTTATCATTTGGCTGAATCCATTTATTAGCAATCAACTGTGTTTACTCTTTTTAAATCAAGTGATTTTGGGCTGATAACATGCACACAATTTGACACAAACGGGTTTTAATGGCTATTAACCACTTCAATACTATGCACTTAGAACACTTTACTACCAGACCAATTTTCAGTTTTCAGTGCTGTTGCGCTTTGAATGACAATTGCGCGGTCGAGCGACGATGCACCCAAACAGATTTTTTATCATTTTGTTCCCACAAATAGAGCTTTCTTTTGGTGGTATTTGATCACCCCTACGGTTTTTATTTTTTGCGCTACAAATAAAAAAAGACCGAAAATTTTGAAAAAAAAAAAAAATTCTCTATTTTTGTCACAAAACTTTGTAAATAAGTGAATTTTCTCCATCACTGGTGGGCAATGATGAGGCTACACTGACAGGCACTGATGTGGCAGTACTGATTGGCACTGATGAGGTGGCACTAATGAGGTGGCACTGATATGCAGCGATGATGAGCACTGTTAGGCGGCACTGATAAGCAGCACTGATGGGTACTGAGAGGTGGCACTGATATACAGCACTGATATGCAGCACTGACGGACACTGCTAAGCGGCACCGATGGGCACTAATAGACAGCACTGATTGGCACTCATAGGCGGCACTGATAGGTGGCACTGATAGGTGGGCACTGGTATGCATTGATAGGGGCACTGGTGGGCACTGATAGGGGCACTGGTGGGCATATACACTGATAGGGGCTCATTCCCTGGTGGTCTAGGGTGGCATCTGAAGGTGGCAATGAGTGCCATCCACACTGGGCACTATGTCACTTACCTGGTGGTCTAGGGGGGTCTCCCTGGTGGTCCAGATCGGCTCCCTGGTGGTCCTTGGTCGGCTCCCTGGTGGTCCTGGGTGGGCACATCCCTGGTGGTCCCTGGGCAGGCTCCCTGGTGGTCTAGGGTGGCGATCCGAGGGAGGGCTGTGCTGATAAATCATCAGCACAAACCCTCCCTGCCAGGGATGCAGCCGATCGGCTCTCCACTCCTTAGGTCTGCAGACCTGAGTACAGGAAAGCCGATAAACGGCTTTCCTGTGTTACACTGTGACCAGCCGTGATTGGTCACGGCTGATCACATGGTAAAGTGCTTCGGATGGAAGCACTTTACTGAGATCAGTATTGCGGGGGGTTAGACTGACCTCCCTCACCACCGATCGCCGCGATGCGCGCCCCCCCGGGCGCGCGGCGGCTTGTTATCCTGAGGACGTCATATGACGTCCAGTCAGGATAACTAAGCCACTTCCCGGCCGTCATTTTGCATACGGCGGTCGGGAAGTGGTTAAAGTTAATCATCCTCACCTGTGGTCTGTTTGCTTGTAATCAGTGTGTGTATAAAGTCCATGCGTTTCTAGACTCCTGACAGACTCTTGCATCTTTCATCCAGTGCTGCACTGATGTTTCTGGATTCTGAGAGATTCATGGGGAAAGCAAAAGAATTGTCAAAGGATCTGTGGGAAAAGGTAGTTGAACTGTATAAAATAGGAAAGGGATATAAAAAGATGTCTAAGGAATTGAAATGCCAATCAGCAGTGTTCAAACTCTAATGAAGAAGTGGAAAATGAGGGGTTCTGTTGAAACCAAACCACGGTCAGGTAGACCAAAAAAAAACCCCACAAATAACTTAAAGTGAAATACAGGACTCTCTGAAAACACGTGGGGTGCCTGTTTCAAAATGCACAATAAGGAGGCACTTGACGAAAGATTGGCTGCACGGTCGAGTCGCCAGAAGAAAGCCATTACTATGCAAATGCCACAAAGTATCCCGCTTACAATACGCTGCGCCCGAAGCCTCGCTCATCTCCCTCCTCCTCCCGACGGCCCCGCCATTCCTAGTGTGGGCACCTGGCCCAGCTTCACGGCCGGGCATGCACTGTGCATGCGCTAGTCGCGCTGTGCGTTCCTAGTGGCGAGCCAATCTTCTGGGACATGTGACATGTCTCAGAAGATTGCCAGGAGGGAGGGGCCGCCTAGGAGGAGAGGAGGAGTCGCCTAGGCGGCCAGGCTACAGAAGGAAGAAGTGTGACAGAAAGTACCTGTCAAAACAAGGTACACCCCCCCCCCCCAAAAAAAATGACATGCCAGATGTGGCATGTAAGGGGGCAAGGAGTGCTTGAAGCGGAAGTTCCACTTTTGGGTGGAACTCCGCTTTTACTTAATACGGTGCCCCCTTTGACATCAATGACAGCTTGAATTATTTTGTGGTACTTGTGGATGAGGCTCTTTATCTTCTCAGATGGTAAAGCTGCCCATTCCTCTTGGCAAAAAGCCCAGTTGTGGCTGAAATGTTAGTTGGTCTACCTGACCATGCTTTGGTTTCAACAGAACCCCTCATTTTCCACTTCTTGATTACAGTTTGAACACTGCTGATTTGCATTCTCAATTCCTTGGATATCTTTTTATATCCCTTTCCTGTTTTATACAGTTCAGCTACCTTTTTTTCCCGCAGATTCTTTGGCAATTATTTTGCTTTCCCCATGACTTAGAATCCAGAAATGTCAGTGCAGGACTGGATGAACGATGCAAGGGTCTGTCAGAAGTCCAGAAACTCATTGACCTTTTATACACACACACTAATTACAAGCATACAGATCACAGGTGAGGATGGTTACCTTTAATAGCCATTAAAACCCCTTTGTGTCAACTTGTGTGCATGTTATCAGGCCAAAATCACCAGGATATGTAAACGTTTGATCAGGGTCATTTGGGTAGTTTCTGTTGTCATTATGATTTAAAAAGAGTAAACACAGTTGATTGATAATAAACGGCTTCAGCCAAACACTAACCATGAGCGAAAGAAAAGTTTTTGTGTTCTCATTCATATTCTCTGAAAAATGGCCAAGAAATCATAAATTCTGCCAGGGTATGTAAACCTATGAGCACAACTGTATATGCGAATTGGATTTTAAGAGAAACCCTTCCAAAATGTAAAAAAATAGCGTGCCCCCCCCCCCCTAAAATCCATACCAGACCCCTTATCCTAGCATGCAGCCCGGTAGGCAAGGAAAGGGGGTGGGGGTGAGCGAACGCCGCCCCCCCCACCCTCAGGGAGTGCTTTGCTTACAGTGCTGGGCCGGTCTCAGAGTGTCGGGATGACAGTCGCCTGTGCAGCTCAGCTTAGCTATCAGTGCCAGGCCAATCTGGTCTCTGAGTGCAGAGATGATGGCCTCCTGTGCATGCACAGTTCAGCTTACAGTGCCAGGCCGATCTCTGAGTGCCAGGATGACAGCCTCCTGTGCATACACAGCTCAGCTTACAGTGCCAGGCCGGTCTCTAAGTGTAGGGATGACAGCCTCCTGTGCATACACAGCTCAGCTTACAGTGCCAGGCCGGTCTCTGAGTGCAGGGATGAAAGCCTCCTGTGCATACACAGCTCAGCTTACAGTGCCAGGCCGGTCTCTAAGTGTAGGGATGACAGCCTCCTGTGCATACACAGCTCAGTTTACAGTGCCAGGCCGATCTCTGAGTGCAGGGATGACAGCTTCCTGTGCATACACAGCTCAGTTTACAGTGCCAGGCCGATCTCTGAGTGCAGGGATGACAGCTTCCTGTGCATACACAGCTCACCTTACAGTGCCAGGCCGGTCTCTGAGTGCAGGGATGACAGCTTCCTGTGCATACACAGCTCAGCTTACAGTGCCAGGCCGGTCTCTGAGTGCAGGGATGGCGGCCTCCTGTGCATACACAGCTCAGCTTACAGTGCCAGGCTGGTCTCTGAGTGTAGGGATGACAGCCTCCTGTGCATACACAGCTCAGCTTACAGTGCCAGGCCATACTCCAAGTGCTGGGATGATGGCCTCTTGCACATGCACAGGAGTGACATCATCCCCTATCAGCCAATGTAGAGGACCGAAGACTGGCACTCAAAAGAAAATGCCAGCGTCAGCACCAATGCGGGACCATTGAGCAAGCAAGTATGGAGACTTTAGTTCTCAATTAATGTGTATTCATTTGAATGGGCAGCCAAATACACCACAAAGATGTATGCAGTGTTTTTGTAACACAGAACAGGGCAATACACGGTATTGCATTATTGTGCGCTGCAGCTCGCCTGCATTGATAAGGTGCACTGGAGCGTTATTAAAATGTGCATGCACAGCTCAGTGTACACGTCTACAGAACGCTGCGAGCAGCCCATTGGGTTTATTATATTGCAGGTAATACGTCTCTTCTGAATTAGGGAGTCCGCCCGCTATTCTTTGTTTTTAGACTTTAGTTGTGCGAATGACCGGCACCCTAGTGCAACAACAGACATCTTTATGTAATCCTGGAGAGAATTTCCCTTATTTGGAGAGATTTCATGTCACTTCCTGCTGCTTCTGCAGGACAGGAAATCTCCCCAATGTGACAAAACCACCTGACAGGCCATTTCACCCTTCACTACTCCATCCCAAATGAAAACAAAGCTGTGGGAACAAGTTCTATATTAATATTGAATATTGGGTGGGATGACTTTCCCCACAGGCTCAGAACATAGCTGCCCCCCAGTGACGAGCAGTTCCATACTGGAGGATGGGAGAGAATGGTGTGCACAGGAAAATACATTCCTCTCATACCTGGCCTCTTCGATTTCAGCTTCTCTCTCCTCCTTCAGGAGCTCTAGATGGGTTTTAATAAACTCCTCCATGCCGGCCCCAGCACACTATTCTCCCTGGGAGCTGTCCTGTCAGCAGTGCACCTTGTCCACTAAGACATGTTCCCTGACATTTCCTGTGTGGCGGAACTGCCTGTGTGCGCCGTGTTTCCGGGGGTCGGTGTTTGCGGGTGCACGCTGTACGGAAGCAGTGCAGTGTACGGAAGGCGGAGTGGCATGGCTCTGGCAGGGTGCAGGTTGTTGGTGCGGAGTGTGCTGGGTGCACGGGGTGTCGGGGCTGCAGCAGCAGGTAAAGGGATGGAGGAGGGGCTGGTAGTCACAGTAGTTGGGTGACATTCACACACAGTACATGGGGGTCATTCCCCTATGGCAGGGATTGTAGGGAGGGTCACCTTCTATGGTCACACAATGCAGGCTCTTATTTCCCTGAATGAAGTGTGCATACTGATAGGCCACCTATTAAAGAGAACCTGCCACCAGCCAAGCAGTACAGTATTAGTGTCTTCCTTTATAATGTGACTTTTTCAGGAAGAGTTATTTCCGAGCACAGTCCACTTCCTCTTTGCACAGCATAGCCCCTCCTCTTCTGCTGTGTCTACTGTCTGTGTTGGCCCAGCTCCTCCACCCTCCCCTCCCTACATAACATTGTATGTAGCTGTGGGGGAAGGATTGAGGGTAATGTTATAAAGCGCCACTTGGGGGACAGCGCTGAACGGGGTTGGGACGCTGACATCACATCCAAGATGGCGGCACCCAGCAGCAGTCTCCTGGCGTTTGCTTATCTACATAAGGGAGGATTTTACTCTTGGAACTCAGACCCCATTCATAGCTATGTGCATCAGCATAGGTCAGCCCTTTCACTTGAATGGGCTCCTCTGCATGCACCACAGTGGCTCCTGCACCTTTTGTTGGGTGGTGAGCTTTGTGCATTGTTTGTAATGCGTGTTTTAGCGCAACAAAATGCGCGGCGCTTTTGGGGTGCCATTAACCACTTGAAGACCGGGCATTTTCTGCCACTTTTTGTTTCCATGTGAAAATCAGTTTTTTTTTTTTTTGCTAGAAAATTAGAACCCCCAAACATTATATGTATGTATTTTTTTTTAAAGCAGAGGCCCTAGAGAATAAATTGGTGGGTTTTGTCATTTTTTTTTCTTTTTATGTCACATGGTATTAAGGATGGGCTTGGGCGTGTTCGCGAGTGCACGTGCCCGAGCCCGCCAGGAAGTGAACCCTGCACTGTGCTAATCACAAGCAGTGAGACATTTCCCCGATCGCTGCAGCCGTGCATCAGGGAAATGTCTCCCTGCCTGTGATTAGCGCAGTGCAGGGGTCACTTCCCGGCAGGCTCGGGCACGTGCACTTGCGAACACGCCCGAGCCCATCCTTACACGGTATTTGCGCAGCGGTTTTCCAAACACAGTTTTTTGGGTGGAAAAATTAAAATTTTAATGCAAAAAAACACACTACATAACCCAATTTTGTAACACACCAAAGATGATGTCACGCCAAGTAAATAGATACCAAACATATCACACTTTAAAATTGCGCACACCGGCGACAAATAACATAAATTTTACTATCCATAGATGACACGAGACTGACACCCGCATTAGCAGGGGGGCAGGGCACTTAAATTGTTTTTTTTTTAACAATTTTTTTTTTTTTTTTTTTTTTTTTTACACTGTTGCTTTTTTTATTGCTATCACAAGGAATGTGAACATCCTTGTGACAGGTAATCTTTATTGCACTTGAAAGCATTCAAAACGCCATTTTTGAATGCTTTTGATTTTCCAAAAATGTCACTGTTAACCACTTGCCGACCAGCCACCGTCGTTATACAATGACAGCTCGGCTCTCTTGCGCAAATCGGCGTAGCTATACGGTGGTCCGTGCATGAGAGATAGCGGGCGCGCGTGCCCGTGGGTCCGGTGGACTCGATGTCTGCCGGCGACCCGCGATCGCGGTGTACAGAGGCAGAATGGGGATCTGCCTATGTAAACAAGATGGATCCCCGTTCTGCCAGATGACATAACAGAGATCTTCTGTTCCCACTCCTCGGGATCATTGTCATGTTGGAATGTCCAAGTACGTCCCATGCACAGCTTCCTGGCTGATGAATGCAAACTTTCTTCCAGTATTTTTTGATAACATCCTGCATTCATCTTACCATCAATGTTTACCAAATTTCCTGTGCCTTTGTAGTGTACACATTCCCAAAACATCAGCGATCCACCTCCGTGTTTCACAGTAGGAACGGTGTACCTTTCATCATAGGCTTATTGACTCTCCAAATGTAGAGTTTATGGTTGTGGACAAAAAGCTCAATTTTGGTCTCATTACTCCAAATGACTTTGTGCCAGAAGGTTTCAGGCTTGTCTCTGTGCTGTTTGGCATATTGTAAGCGGGATACTTTGTGGCATTTGCGTAGTAATGGCTTTCTTCTGGCGACTCGACCATGCAGCCCATCTTTCTTCAAGTGCCTCCTTATTGTATATCCTGAAACAGCCAAACCACATGTTTTCAGAGAGTCCTGTATTCCACCTGAAGTTATTTGTGGGTTTTTCTTTGCATTCCAAACAATTTTCCTGGCAGGTGTGGCTGAAACTCTAGTTGGTCTACCTGACTGTGGTTTGGTTTCAACTAGAGCCACACAATTAATCATAATAAAATGGCGATATCGATTCACCCCCCGCCCCCCCACGATCTCCATTTGGCATTACCACGATTTTCAGTGCAGTTAATGGAGTCCGACTTGACTTGTGGGGCAACTCAGAGCAAATAGAAGTCAATGCAAGTTCCCTGAAGTCTCCCCAGGAATCTTTTTCTAAGTCTGAGCGACTTCAGTCTCTCCTATCTGGGCAGACTGCCAAGTCTGGGCAGAGAGCCAAGTCTGAGATCACTGCTGATAAAAGAAGCTAGAAGAGATGCAATGTAACTACTTCAAAGGAATGTTCTTCCTGTACAGAAGAGTTTAGTTTAACCATTTAAAGACTAAATATTTACTGACATTTGTTGCTTAAAAGTAAAAATCCAGTATTTTCTGCTAAAAAATTACTTAGAACCCCAAACATTAAATATATTTTTTAGCAGAGACCCTAGAGAATAAAATGGAGAGTGTTACAATATTTTATGTCACACAGTGTTTGTGCAGCGGTCTTTCAAACGCAGGTTTTTGAGAAAAATTACACTTTCAAAAAAACAAAACAAAAGCTAAACAGTGCTGTTAGCCCAATTCTTTTGTATATGTAAGATGTTACGCCATGAGAACCGTGATCTTTATTCTAAGCAAAAAAATTGTGATTCTCATTTTGGCCAGAATCGTGCAGTCCTAGTTTCAACAGATCCCTTCATTTTCCACTTCTTGATTAGAGTTTGAACACTGCTGATTGGCATTCTCAATTCCTTTGATATCTTTTTATATCCCTTTCCTATTTTATACAGTTTACCTTTTCCCGCAGATCCTTTGACAATTCTTTTGCTTTCCCCATGACTCAGAATCCAGAAACGTCTGCAGCACTGGATGAAAGGTGCAAGGGTCTTTCAGGAGTCCAGAAACTCATTGGCCTTTTACACACACACACACACACACACACACACACACACACACACACACACTACAAGCAAACAGATCACAGGTGAGGATGGTTACCTTTTATAGCCATTTAAAGTGGTTGTAAAGCCGCCCCACACCCCCACAAAAAAAAACCTGCAAAGCAGAAGCATAATGAGCTAGTATGCAGCTCAGACTAGCTCATGAAACACTTACCTCGGCACGAAGCTGTTGCAGCGGTCTCGGCACACCGCTGTGACCGGCGACATCAGTCTTCCGGGTCTGCGGCTCCGTCCAATCACAGTGCGGGCTCCAGCGCTGTGATTGGCGGAGCCGCGCTGACGTCACTCCCGCGCATGCGCACGGGAGCCGTCATTTACAGCACAAATACAGAAGAAACTGCACCCTGGGCTACCCCGGGTGCCGATTCTTCAGTGCGCATGTGCCGATGACGTCGGCACATGCAGATACAGGGGATATCTCCTAAACCGTACAGGTTTAGGAGATATTTCCTGGGCCTACAGGTAAGCCTTATTGTAGGCTTACCTGTAGTTTAAAGTGGTTGTCATGACTTGACAACCACTTTAAAGCTTTTGTGTCAACTTGTGTGCATGTTATACAAAGTGGCAGCCCTGTAGGAACCGCCGTATATAGATGGCGATTCGCGCAGTTGTGGGCGCGCTCTCGCATGCTGCGTGAGTGTTGCCACAGGTCGGGCGGACTCAATGTCTGCCGGTGACCCGTGATCACATAATACAGAGGCAGAACGGGGAACCGCCAATGTAAACACGGCGGTTTACCATTCTGTCAGGGGACATGCCAGTGATCTACTGATCCCTGTAATCGGGATCATTTAGATCTGTCATGTCCCTGCCAGCCCAGCCCCAACACAGTGAGGGAACACATTTAACCCCTTGATTGCCCCCTAAGGGCTTGTTTACACTTGCTCCAAAACGGGGTGTCAGACACGCTTTGTTAAAGCTCCTGTCACTAAATAAAATGGTTAGCTTACAGTCCTGTTTACACCTTGCTTTGGCTTCGCTGCGCTTCAGCTTTGCATCAAAAATTATACCCCATGTAGCTTTAGCCATGCTTCAAACTTCAAAGCCTCTTCAACGCCTCCATAGAAGTCTATGATAAAGCTTGTTTGAAGCTCGCTTGAAGCAAATGCGGCTTTTCAGAGGCTTTAATTTGCTTTAGCTTCGCTTTGTTTTGGAGAAATTGCAGGTGTGAGATATTAACAAACTCACAGGGCATCGGCCAAGCTTTAACAAAGCTTCAAAAGAGCTTCATTGAAGCACCACCGAAGCCTCATTGAAGCACCGCCGAAACCTCAAAAACACATAAAAGCTTGTTAAAGCAGTAGGAACTTTAATATGCATTGAAGCCAAAGCAAGTGTAAATGAGCCCTTAGTGTCAACCTCTTCCCCACCAGTGACATTTATACAGTAATCAGTGACTATTTTTAGATCTGATCACTGTATAAATGTCAATGGTCCCAAAAAAGTGTCAAAAATGTCCGATCCATCTGCCGTAATATCGCAGTCCTGATATAAATCACAGATCGCCGCCATTACCTGTAAAAAAAAAAATAATAAATACGCCATAAATCAATTCTCATAGTTTGTAGACGCGATGACCTTTGCGCAAACCAATCAATAAACACTTTTTGCGATTTTTATTTACCAAAAATATGTAGAATACATTTTGGCCTAAACTGATGAATAAATTTTGTTTTTTTATATATATTCAAAATTGTCACTTTTTTTGTTTATAGCACAACAAATAAAAAACACAGAGGTGATCAAATACCACCAATAGAAAGCTTTAGTTGTGGGGGGAAAAAAAGGACATCAATTTTGTTTGGGTACAACGTCCCACAGCCGCGCAATTGTCAGTTAAAGTGACGCAGTGCCGAATCGCAAAAAGTGCTCTGGTCAGGAAGGGGGTAAATCCTTCCAGGGCTGAAGTGGTTAAAGTGATTTTTTTTTTAAACAACATACCTGCTCTGTGTAATGGTTTTGCACAGAGCAGCCCTGATTCTCCTCTTCTGGGGTCCCCCACCGATGCTTCTAGCTCCTCCTGCCTTCAGATTGCCCCAATAGCAAGCTGCAAAGTATAGTATAGAGAGCTCCAGCCTATAGCAAAGTAAAATATACTTCTGCCTTTAGAACCACTCACGTCCTGCCCAGGACTACATGTCCCATGAGTAGAGTTGAGCGAACTTCTAGAAGTCCGGGTTCGGGTCCGGTCAGAACCCGAACTTTGTCCCGGACCCCGAACCCCATTGAAATCAATGGGGACCCGAACTTTTAGGCACAAAAATGGCTGTAAAATAGTCCTGGAAAGTCCTAGAGGTCTGCAAAAGGAAGCAAATGGGGGTAAGGGTGGGACAAGTGACCTACAAAGAAATGGGGACAGGGAAATAACTTTGAATATTAAAAAAAAAATAAAAACATAAAAAAAGCAAAAATGGAAGTGAATGTGGATGATCTTCAAACTGGGTCTGAAAAGTATTAATTAACGGTAGAAGCCATATAACTGTTCTAAAATCATCTTCAAACTGTGTCAAAAAAGTATAAATAAGCCGGGAGAACCCATATCACTGTTCTGCAAACATCTGGAAGCTGTGTGTGTCACTTTAAATAAGCCGGGAATAACTGAACATCTGTTCTGCAAACATCTGTAAAGTCTGTGTGTCACTTTTAATATTGCCGGGAATAACTGAACACATGTTCTGCACACATCTGTAACGTCTGTGTGTCACTTTAAATATAGCCGGGAATAACTGAACATCTGTTCTGAAAACATCTGGAATGTGTGTGTGAAACTACAGCATAGAGAAGAACAGGTATATGGTTTCGCTCTGCTATAGTTTCAAACACAGTTTGCAGATGTTTGCAGAACACTATAGTATAGTGACAAGACGTTTGTAGACGTTTGACACAAACTTTG
>BLSH010208449.1:227949-247830 GCA_018402905.1 Glandirana rugosa | reverse complement strand
ATTAGGCTGAAAAAAAACAAACCCATCAGAGAGATAGCAAAAACATTAGGTGTGGCCAAATCAACTGTTTGAAACATCCTTAAAAAGAAAGAATGCCCCAGTAAGCTCAGCATCACCAAAAGACCCGGAAGACCACAGAAAACAACTGTGGTGGATGACCAAAGAATTCTTTCCCTGGTGAAGAAAACACCCTTCACAACAGTTGGCCAGATCAAGAACACACTCCAAGAGGTAGGTGTATGTGTGTCAAAGTCAACAATCAGGAGAAGACTTAACCAGAGTGAATAAAGAGGGTTCACCACAAGATGTAAACCATTGGTGAGCCTCAAAAACAGGAAGGCCAGATTAGAGTTTGCCAAACAACATCTAAAAAAGCCTTCACAGTTCTGGAACAATATCAATGGACAGATGAAACCAAGATCAACTTGTACCAGAGTGATGGGAAGGAAAGGAACTGCTCATGATCCAAAGCATACCACCTCATCAGTGAAGCATGGTGGTGGTAGTGTCATGGTGTGGGCATGTATGGCTGCCAATGGAACTGGTTCTCTTGTATTTATTGATGATGTGACTGCTGACAAAAGCAGCAGGATGAATTCTGAAGTGTTTCAGGTAATATTATCTGCTCATATTCACTCAAATGCTTCAGAACTCATTGGACGGCGCTTCACAGGGCAGATGGACAATGACCCGAAGCATACTGCGAAAGCAACCAAAGAATTTTTTAAGGGAAAGAAGTGGAATGTTATGCAATGGCCAAGTCAATCACCTGACCTGAATCCGATTGAGCATGCATTTCACTTGCTGAAGACAAAACTGAAGGGAAAATGCCCCAAGAACAAGCAGGAACTGAAGACAGTTGCAGTAGGGGCCTGGCAGACCATCGCCAGGGATGAAACCTAGCGTCTGGGGATGTCTATGCATTCCAGATTTCAGGCTGTAATTAACTGCCAAGGATTTGCAACCAAGTATTAAAAAGTGAAAGTTTGATTTATGATTGTTAATCTGTCCCATTACTTTTGGTCCCTTAAAAAGTGTGAGGCACATATACAAACTGTTGTAATTTCTACACATTTCGCCTGATTTGGATGTAAATACCCTCAAATTAAAGCTGAAAGTCTGCAATTAAAGCACATTGTGTTTGTTTCATTTCAAATCCATTGTGGTGGTGTGTAGAGCCAAAAAGATTAGAATTGTGTCGATGTCCCAATATTTATGGACCTGACTGTAAATGCACATTTCCCCATGCAGTCTTAACACACTTCCAGCTGTTGGGACCAGACAATGCAGTATGGTGAGAATTGTCACCCTAGGGCAGGAAGTGTTTCTGGCATTATCAACAGTTAAAAATAAAAGAGATAAAAGCCTGAAAAAAAGACAACTAATGCGGTCATCACATCTAAGGGCTGGTATGCTGAAACATGATCAACTCCATTTCATTTACCAAATGTAAAATTGGTTTGTGTCCTTTGATATTCTTAGCATTCCTTGTTTTTGTGGGCAGAGTAAAATACAGCTCCTGGTAGCCATAATTGGCTACTGTATGGGTTACTGAATAACTCCTTTTGGATACAGTGCATCTGGAAAGTATTCACAGCGCTTCACTTTTTCCACATTTTGTTATGTTGCAGCCTTATTCCAAAATGGATTAATTCATTATTTTCCTCAAAATTATACAAACCATACCCCATAATGACAACGTGAAAAAAAGTTTGTTTGAAATCTTTGCAAATTCATTAAAAATAAAAAACAAAAGAAAAATCACATGTACATAAATAGTCAGAGCCTTTGCTCAATACTTTGTTGAAGCACCCTTGGCACCAATTACAGCCTCAAGTCTTTTTGAGCATGATGCTACAAGCTGGTCACACCTATTTTGGGCAGTTTCTCCCATTCTCCTTTTTAGGACCTCTCAAGCTCCATCAGGTTGGATGGGGAGCATCGGTGCACAGCCATTTTCAGATTTCTCTGGAGATGTTCAATCAGGTTTCTTGTCTGGGCTCTGGCGGGCCACTCAAGGACATTCACAGAGTTGTCCCGTAGTCACTTATTTGTTATCTTGGCTATGTGCTTAGGGTCGATGTCCTATTGGAGGCTGAACCTTCTCCACAGTCTGAGGTCCAGAGCGCTCTGGAGTAGGTTTTCATCAAGGATGTTTCTATACATTGCTGCATTCATCTTTCCCTCCATCCTGACTAGTCTCCTAGTTTCTGCCACAGAAAAACATCCCCACAGCATGATGATGTCACCACTATGCTTTACTGTAGGGATGGTATTGGCCAGGTGATGAGCGGTGCCTGGTTTCCTCCAGACATGCCGCTTGCCATTCAGGCTAAAGAGTTCAATCTTTGTTTCATCAGACCAGAGAATTTTGTTTCTCGTTGTCTTGAGAGTCCTTCAGGTCCAACTCCTGGCAGGCTGTCTTGTGCCTTTAACTGAGGAGTGGCATCCGTCTGGCCAAACTACCATACAGGTCTGATTGGTGGAGTGCTGCAGAGATGGTTGTTCTTCTGGAAGGTTCTCCTCTCTCCACAGAGAGACGCTGGAACTCTGTCAGAGTGACCATCGGGTTCTTGGTCACTTCCCTGACTAAAGCCCTTCTTCCCCGATTGCTCAGTTTGGCCTGGCGGCCTGCTCTAGGAATGGGTGATGGAGGCCACTGTGCTCATTAGGACTTTCAATGCTGCAGAATTTTTTCTGTACCATTCCCCATATCTGTGCCTCAATACAATCCTGTCTTGGAGGTCTACAGACAATTCCTTGTACTTCATGGCTTGGTTTGTGCTCTGATATGCACTGTTAAAGTGGTTGTCAAGTCATGACAACCACTTTAAACTACAGGTAAGCCTATATTCAGGCTTAACTGTAGGTCCCGGGAATATCTCCTAAACTTGCACAGTTTAGGAGCTATTCCCTGTATCTGCATGTGCCGACGTAATCTGCACATGCGCAGTGACGAAACAGCCCAACTGGGCCGTTTCTTCACAAAGTGTGCCGTAAATGACGGCTCCCGTGCACATACGCGGGAGTGATGTCAGCACGGCTCCTGCCAATCACTGCGCTAGAGTCCGCACTGTGAATGATCGGTGCCCGGTATCCCAGAAGACGATGAAACCAGCATGTCGCCGGTCACAGCGGTGCTCGGGGACCGCTGCTACAGCATCGATCTAATGTAAGCATTTCATAATGAGCTAGTATGCGATGCATACTAGCTCATTATGCCTTTCTTCTCTTGCAGGTGTTTTTTTTTTTTAACTTTACAACCACTTTCCAAATCCTGTCCATTCAACTGAATTTACCACAGGTGGACTCCAATCGAGTTGTAGAAACATCTCAAGGATGATCAGTGGAAACAGGATGCACCTGAGCTCAATTTTGAGTGTCATGGCAAAGGCTGTGAATACTTATGTACGTGTTATTTTTTCATTTTTAATTAATTTGCAAAGATTTAGAAAAAAATGGGTATTGTTTGTAGAATTTTTAGGAAAATAATGAATTTAATAAATTTGGAATAAGGCTTAAACATAACAAAATGTGGGAAAAGTCAAGCGCTGTGAATACTTTCCGGATGCACTTTGTGTCCATTAACTTCTCTATTAAAGGAAAACAGAAGGCTAGACAAAATGTTTGTGGTGTATATATGTTTGGAAAATTACTTACGTCTTACTTTTCAAATGGAAATAATGCCTTGTGAAGTTTTGGACCTGTAGACGGATATGACATCTGTCTGTTGCTTATGACATCATGGCCCCAGCTCCAGCCACACGTTTTTAAATTAATTTTGGATAGATTGTGGAAAGGTTAGAATCTCTTGCAATTTTTATTTGCTCTTTGTGTCAGATAGAACATGAACTTCGTGAAAATTTCCATCATAAGGAAGCCCCCCCCCCATTTCTTGTGCAGGTAGTGGATGTCAGACAAAATACAAAATGTGGGAAATACAGAACTCAATGTAAGTTTGCATGTCTGATATCTAGAGGGATGCTGTAAATCGCTGTAATAATTGGTGCTACATACAGTGAGAGCTGCGATCTTCTGGGTGCTGTTCCTAGTGACTTTCTCTCTGCACACTGACCGGGGGGGGTTAGTCACTTGCTCAGGCTCAGCCATGTGCCATTGTAGAACACCTTGTATTTTTTTTTGGGAGGAGGTACCAAACAAATGATGCCCTGCTCAGTATAGAGAGGAGAAGCAAACAGAACCTGTAAGGTCATGGCTCTCATTGTATGTAGTGCAGACCACCAGATATGCATACTTGCATCGAGCTAATAAAGTCGAGCCAATAAAGTCACACAGCGCAAAGCTCAGTGAGGAGAGCTCTGAGCCCTGATTGGAGGGAAGAAACACCCCCCCCCCCCCCCCACAGTACACAGGGACAATCACAGTGTGGATGTCAATCACAGGCTGTGTGCTGGAGCTCTTCTCATCATTATCAATTATCTCTTGGAGTCGGAAAAAGCTGCAATAAGTGACTCATGCATATGACAGTGGAAAGAGGCAGCAAAGAGCAACCACATTCTGCTTTGGACAGAGACAAATACACAGTATAGAAGGATTTATTTTGATCACATTTCATGTCTGAGGTTTACAACCACTTTAAAGAGGAAGTAAAGTCTTACCTGTAGGTATTGTAAATAATTCATAAACTTGCACCATTTAAGAGATATTAACTATATATGCTGTCGCCAACGTCATTGGCGCATGCGAACTGAAGGAACGTCAGGTTATTGTTTCTTTTTGGGAGTTGAAGGTTTACAACCTCTTTAAGAACAATGGACTCAGCTATCAGGTTTTGTGGGACAGAGTTTCCCACCTTCTTTAGGATCTGGACAATGATTGGTGATGTAATAGGGATGAAATAATAAAAAGCCTGCTATTCAGGTTGGCTCAAAACTAGCATGTCCAGCTGGTTGTTCACTTGTCATTGGGATATACAGTGGATATAAAAAGTCTACACACCCCTGTTAAAATGACAGGTTTCTGTGATATAAAATAATGAAAGATAAATCATTACAGAACTTTTTCCACCTTTAATGTGACCTATAAACTGTATAACTCAGTTGAACAAACTGAAATCTTTTAGGTGAAGGGAAGTAAAAATACAAAACTAAAAAATATGGTTGCATAAGTGTGCACACCCTTAAACTAATCGAGTCTATCAGCGTGGCACATCTTGACTTGGCAATATTTGCCCACTCTTCTTTGCAAAAACACTCCAAATCTGTCAGATTGTATGCTCTCAAAAAAAAAATAAAAAACCTGCAAGGCAAAGGCATAATGAGCTAGTATGCACCACTTCTCAAATACTTATGAAATACCTCAGAACGAAGATTGGATAGGGCCACATCTTCCCACGGGGGTTCCTTCCGGGTTTGCGGCTTTGGCCACTCCGGAATTCACAGGATAAAAATCGGAGTGTACTTTTAAGGAGACCTCCACCAGACTGGTGGTCTCACACAACTATCCATTAGCCAATTCATTCTGCAGTTCTTCCAAATCCTGAATTGCACAATGTTCTCTAAAACTCATGGGCACCTGTGGTGCTGTGATAGTACTAGGATCATCAGTAGCTACATCCTGGGAATCATGATGGTAATGTTTGCGATGGGCGAGATTGCATGCAAACCTATTAACATCCAAGATTGTAACGAACAAATTGAAATGTCTGGTATGACAAAAATTTAAGCCAGGTAGTGCTTTGTTTGGGATTTAAACTGATGACCCTAGTGATGCTAGCGGAAGTGCTAACGGCTTAGTCACTGTGCTGCTTATTTACTGTAGCTTACTTTAAACAATCTTTATTTGGTCACTAGGACTGTACAAAAACAAAAAGGTACCTTTTTTAAAATGTTTTATATAATATGATAAAATTTGTAAAACGTTGTGGTGATCAGTTAGATCAAATCCAGGATGGTTTCCAAAGCATCAACATGTCGGAAGTCTGTATAACATGAAACTATTTTTGCAATGTGTATTTTGACATTAACTTGTTTCTAGGAAAGATTTAGTACGAGTTGAAGCCACAGTGATTGAAAAAACAGATTCCCATCCCAAGATCAACATGAAGTTTTGGAGGCGACACAGATACCAGAAGAAGAAAAGTAAGGGTGTTCACTGCTATAAATAAAGCTGCTGCAAACATTGGTTTTTAGGACAGGAAATGTTTGTGGCATTGTGACATGCTTGTGTGTTTTGTTTTTTAAATACCTTTAGGGCCAGTATACACAGACATTCAAGATCAGTTAAGGCCAGTGTGACGTCAGTTGATGCTTTGCTCCCCCCCCTCCCCCCCTCTCTGTGCAACTCCATGTAAATACAGGGAAAACAAATGATCAATTCAATGCACCTGTATGTATTCTAGCCTTAAATGTGGGGTACAATGGGTTCTTGTAAGGACTACACGGTGGTAGTCTTATACAATTTTCTGTTTTCTGAATCTGTTTAACCTTTTCACTGCTACCAGCGAAGACTGCTACAGCAACTGGGAGTGTGTATCACAAGCCGACTGTCAACTTTCTCTGACCTCCAGAAGTGTGCCCTTATGTGATACAAATTAAGTTTTAGTTGGGAAAAACTGTCTAGAAATAAAGTTACATCCAAGAACTTAGGCCCCCCCCCCAAAAAAAAATGAGCCTGCCCTGCCCCTCACACGAACGTTAGCACATCCATTGGGGGTGCCCACGTATGTCACTTGCGCTTGTCAAAGTAATAATTCTAGGGACATTATTCATGGTTACCTCTAAAGTGATGACCCACAGGGTCTTTTAAAGTGTCACCTATGGAAAATTTAGGGTACTAAAGTCTGTCATGTTATGGCCTTGCGCAATTTTAAAGCTTAACCTGTTGGTTATCTATTTATTCAGTGCAACCTCATCTTTTATATGTTACCTAAAATTGGGTAATATATTGCATTAGTGTGCCCTAAAATGAACTTGAGTTTATTTTTTACTGAAAATTTGCGCTTGATATGCCATTGCACAAATATCATATGACCTAAACTTGGAACCACTACTGTTTTATTCTTCGGGGTGTCTGTTTTCAGAAAGTCTAAAATGGCTGGGGGGTTTTTTACTAATCTTGAGGCCTAAAAAGGTTTTTAAACAGGTGTAAAAAATGCACTAACAGCTAAGGCAGCAAAGGGATTAAAAAGCCAATATTGCTATGTCAATATTACTCTGTTGTGCTGCTAGTCCGCATATTGTAACAAAAGGATTTTATACAAACACAGATGAGGGTACTACACTCACTGAAATTCTGCTGATTACAGGAAAGTTGGTGTTAATTAAAATGTATGTCAGGAAAAAAATATGCAGTACGTCTCTACAGTACATATACATTTCCCCACATTTTTTATTCTTCTTAACGTGAATCGCCATTTATAAACGGCGGCTGCTTTAAGTGGCGGTATCGGGATATAGTCTGCAGCTACAGGCTATACCCCGGTACCGTTTTTTAGAGCGGGCGAGCGGCTATCCGGCGATAACAGCCGATCCAGCTCAGGAGCCACTCGGCCGTTATCCCGGTTACCCCCCTCCTGCCACCGTCCGCTGCTCTTCTCCGGCCTCCCGTTCCACCGGGAGACCGGAGCTCTGATCCAGCGCATCCACCGGCTGTGTGGAAACCTGAAGGAAGCCTGAATCGGCTCCGATCGGGTCTCCTTCGTCAAATTCAGTTTAACAGTTTACTCGGCAGCTAAAAGCGCCAGTTTAAAAAAAAAAAAATACTGTATTCAGAATCGCCGTTTTTGGCAATCTGAATACTGTTAAGTGTAAAGGAGGGATGTGGGGTCGATCACTCCATAAAGAGTACCTGTCACCATATATTACTATCACAAGGGATATTTGTATTCCTTGTGATCGCAATAAAAGTGATCAGATTTTTTATTTTTTTAAAGGGAACATTGCTAAAAATACATATATATATAATATAAAAAAAAAATTTAAAGCGCCACCATCCCCCGAGCTCGCGTAGTAAAGAAAACGCATGCGTAAGTCAAGCGAGGTATTGCCGCAATCGCCAGAGTGTGAGCAATAATTCTAGCACTATAACTCCTCTGTAACTCTAACCTGGTAACCGATAAAATGTTTTAAAACGTCGCCTATGGAGATTAAGTACCCGAGTTTGTCGCCATTCCGCGTGTGTGCGCAATTTTCAACCATAACATGTTTGGTATCTATTTACTTGGCGTAACATCCTCTTTCACAATATACAAAAATTGGGCTAACTTTACTGTGGTCTGATTTTTTTAACTCAAAAAACTGATTTTTTTCCAAAAAGTATTGCAACGATTGCCATTTTATTCTCTAGAGTATTTGACAAAAAACAATATATAATGTTTGGGGTTCTAAGTAATTTTCTAGCAAAAAAAAAAAAACTGATTTTAAATTGTAAACAACAAATGTAAAAAAGGGCTCCGGGGATGAAGTGGTTAAAGGCACTGCAGGCAGAAAATATTTGTTGATCTGCCAAAAACCCAATGCTTTTCCAGTTTGTCCTTGTTACACTGAAATCCAAGCCAGTTTCCTTGAACTACAGAACACCTCTTTCATAAGTTTATAGAGAGGGGGGGTGTTCTGTAGTCCACAAGAAGAGAATTGTACAGGACTGACAACACTGTTTTAGGGTTTCAGGTTAGTAGTGTCCCTATGTTCTCCTCCCAGAGCAGCTATGTTGTTAGCTCAAACAGGAAGTTAGAAGCATATTGGGTTTCTTGAAAGTCACAAGCTATTTTTCTGTGTTTGCATTGATTTCAAAGAGACAAAACATGGGTAAATTAATGTGTAGAAGAGATGAATGACAGACACAACAACGCTCCATTATTCAGAACTATAGGGTTATACTGCCCCCTACAGGAGTAGGACACTAGGCAGAAAAAAAGACTTGGGCAGTCCTAGGTTTCAGGAGTCTGCCCTCCGTTCCGCGGCTCAGATTGGTCCGGTCCCCCCACGGGCCGTGCACCTGTGAGGGTCTTCTGGCCAGCGACCCCTGTAAGGGGTCTTTCGGCCAGTGCTCCCTGTACCGGGCCTCAGTGGTGCTCCCTGTGCGGGGCATCTGTCGGTGCCCCCCCAGTGCAGGCCCAGGGTCTCAGTTGGTGGCCCTCTCGGAGATATTTGTGTTTTAAAGGTGGCACTTAGACATATAGCCTAATGGAGCCCCCCGCCCTTTCCTGCCTCATCTGTCTTGGCTCATTCTATATCTAGCCCTGCTGCTAGTAATCTTAAAAAGATGGAGGGTGCAGCTGCGGCGGAGGTGCTGGTCCTCTTTGGCACCCATAAGCCACCTTGCGCGACAAAAGTTTTCCCTTCTCCCCCTTCTCTTGAAAATATGCCCACAACAGAATGGTTGTGTCCAAAACACCCCTGTGGGGTTCCAAAAACGCTTTGCTGTGTGGTACCCCTTTGAGGAGTCCTTCAAGTAGTGGATTGTTCCACTGGTAGGGGATCACCCTGTCTCTAGCTTGAACAAGGCAACCATGATTTCAGTAGTGGAATCTCCAGCTTTTAAAGCGTAACTCCACTTTTGTTGAGAAAAAACATTCCCCTCTTGGTGATCTATGTACATTACAAGGATTATAACAACCTTTGTTGCAGATTCCTACCTTTTGTTATTCTGACGATATCCCTGTGTGTTTTTCTGTGCCTCTGTACTGAGTGGGTCTAATGGGAGTGGTTTCATAATTGACTGTCAGGTGTGCAGCTGCAGAGCACTAATGAGGAAACTAACTGGGCCTGCATCCCTTTAGATGTGGTCCTCTTGAAAGTATCTCTCCAAAAATGATATTTTTGTTGCAGGGGATACCTGAAATCTGATGTGTATCTTAGGCAGACTTCTGGGAAAATTGGTGAGCCAATCACACAAGCAGGAAATTATGTTTCTGGGGAGTGGTCAGTACACACTCTGTGTACAGAACAACTCCAGGTAGCCATATTGCAATGCATTTTCAGAAAATTACAGTGGCTGCAAATTTAAAAGGAAAGGTAATGTTTAATAACATTCAATTACAATATGACTTGTATTGCAATTGTGCACGCTATATTATTTTTTCTTTATTTACTATCTCCCCCCCCCCCCCCCACCACCAGTGTTCACGTGGCTTGTTCAGTGCTTGGGCCAGTCCTGACCATTGCCCTGGTTTCGCAAATGCTAACTGAGTGGGCTACGCTTTTGCGCCGTGTCCTGGAGGGGGAGCAGAGTCGCCCTGCCTTTGCTGAATTGGCGGACCAGTTGGTCCAGGGGTTGCAGTTGTCTTCGATGCCTCTTTGGACGCAGCTCCCCTTGTTGCTAAGCTCTCTGTTTCAGCAGTGATGCTTAGACGTGTATTGTGGCTTGTGTTTTTCTGCGGACCAGGCTTCTAAAAAAGCTCTGACTGATTTACCTTTTCAAGGCAATCGTCTGTTTGGGGCTAACCTGGATGACATCATTACACACAGGGGGTGTGTACATGTTTTCCACAGTCTAAAAAAGGGAAGGAGCTTTGTCGCTTATGCAGTACTTCTTTTTAGGCACCTCAGGGTCCACTGACAAGGTGTCAAAGCCTTTCAAACCCTCCTTGGGAGGTTCCAAATGGACCTGGTCTGTCAAGCTGAGAACGGGATTCTCTAGACCCGCGGACAAGGCCCCTTCAGCATGAAGGTGTGCCCTTGCCCGTGTCTGGGGTGGGGGGCATCTTGTTTTTGTCTGGTTACAAGGTCGTGTTCCGGTCTTGTTCCCTAAAAAGGTTTGTTTCCTTTCTTCCAATGTGCGTCTGTCCCCGGACCGATTGCAAGCTCTCCTCGGGGCTGTGCAAGCCCTGTTGCTTCAGGGTGTGATTGTCCCGGTTCCCATGTTGGTACGGTTTCAGGGGTTTGATTCAGACCTGTTCACGGTCCCAAAGAAGGAGGGCATAGTACGTCCAGCCTGGACCTCAAGGCCCTGAACTGCTTTGTGTGGGTACAGAGGTTCAGAATGGAGTCCATCCGCATGATGGTGGCATCCCTTCATCATGGGGACTCTTGGCATTACCCTTGGTCTCCCCTCCGCTCCTAGGATATTCCCGAAGGTGTTGCCCCCGATTCTGGCATTGCGTCAGTGGGGGATTGCGGTCTTGGGCTGCCTGGTCGACCTTCTGCAAGCGGAGTTCTCAGCTACCCTGAGGGACGCCATGAGCTCCCTATACCAGCCTTGACAGATTTCGGTTGACTTCTATACTACTTTAAGTCTGCTCTAGCTCCTTCCAGAAAATTGGAGGTCTGGAACTCTGGGTTCAGCTCTGGCCAGAGAGTTTCTTCCTCTGGACAAACTCCAGAAGTTGCATGCTGCACTTCATCTACTGTTGTCCAGCAGGTGTGCCTCCCTGCGGAACTGCATGCGGGTGTTGGTCCTACTGGTATCTACCTTCATGGCAGTTCCATTTGCACAGTTCCATACAAGCTCCCTTTAATCATGGCGAAATGGGACAAATGTCCGAGGGCTCTGGACAATCAGGGGGTCCCTGGTCTGGGGGCTTCGCTATCCGGCTCTTTGGCAGGGCAAATCATTTCTCCCCTTGTATTGGACAGTGGTCACCACCAATGCCAGTCTCTCTGGGTGGGGAGGTGTCCTGGGACTGACATCTGCTCTGAGCCGTTGTACGCTGGAAGATTCCAGACTGTCAGTCGATATCCTGGAACTTTGGGTGTTCAGGCTTTGTCTGGATCATGGACGGATCGACTTCGGGATCTCGCGGTACGGATCCAGCCAGACGACGCCACGGCAGTGGCCTATGTCAACTACCAAGGCGAAACAAAGAGTGTGTTGGCCATCTTGGTGGTAGCCAGCATGCTCTGGTGGGCAGAACATTTGGTTCTGCATATCTCCGTACACATTCCAAGGGTGGAAGACTGGCAGGCGGATTACCTCAGTTGGCAAGTGTTGGACCACGGGGTTGTCCCTTTACCAGGATGTGTTTCATCGGATATGTCTCCCATGGGGCACTGCTGAGGTAGATCTGTTGGCATCCTGGCTCAACAGAAAGGTAAGAGGTTTGTGACAAGGTCACGGGTTCCTCTGGCGGACACCACAGATGCTCTGGTGGTGGCCCCGTGGGGCCAGTATCGTCTGATCTACACCTTTCCTCCTCTCAAGCTTCTGCAGTGGCCTTCAGATTGGCCTCATCGGTCTTGGTACGCCGACCTGGTGTGCCTGGTCCTTGATGACCCTTGGCGTCTGCCTCTCGGGATGGATCTACTGTGCCAAGGGCTGATGTACCATCCTTCTTTACTGTCGCTGGCTTTGACTGTCTGGCTGTTAAGAGGCAGGTGCTGAAGGATAGAGGGTTTTCCTGCATTAGTGGTTCCGAAGCTGCTGAAGGCTAGGAAGTCTACCTCCTAGGTAGATCTACCACCGGACGTGGAAAGCGTACATATCCTGTTGTGAGCCGCTGGCATTCACCCTCGTTCATTCCCAGTGGCTTGATTTTTGATCTTCCTTCAACGGGGGTTGAGCAGAAATTGGCCTTGAGTACCATGAAGGGCCAGGTGTCGGCCTTGGTGGTATTCTTAAGTGTCTCCTGCTCTCGCATTCCCTGGTACATACTTTTATTTGGGGGGTTCGACATCTAGCTCCACCGATCTGGTCTCTCCTACCGCTGTAGGATCTGGGCCTGGTACTTTCGGTTCTACAGAAGCCTCCCTTTGAAAATATCGGAAGTTTCCGCTGCTTACTCTGCCTCCAAAGGTGGCCCTTTTGGGTGGCTATCACTTCTGCTTGCAGGGTGTCGGAAATGGTGGTGTTATCTTGTCATACACCTTACCTGGTGTTGCATAAGGATAAGGTGATCCTTTGTCCTTGTCCATCGTTCCTTCCTAAGGTAGTCTCTGACTTCCTAGTGTCCCAGGCCTAATCATCCTAGGAATGTGCCTTGCATGCCCTGGATGTGGTTTGGGCGAGTCAGGTGTATTTGACTGCCACTGAGTCCCTTCTGAAGTCAGACTCACTGTAATCACAGATGGGCCAAGGAAGTGGCTGTCCGATTCTTCTGCCCTTCGTCCCACCCCTCATATTTGGCACTGCTTTGGGACATCCCTATGGTTCTGAATAATGGAGCGCTGTGTCTGTCAATGAATGAAAGAGAAAATGGGATTTTGACTTACCGTAAAATCAATTTTTCTGCATTCATTTACAGACTACCCTTCTAGGAGTTTTTAATACTTCTGACACTGCTTGTTACTAAACTGAAGGCCTATAGCAGAGAGTGTGGTGTATACCACCTTGGACTGCCCATAGACATAGCCAAGTCTTTTTTCTGCCTATTGTCCTACTCCTGTGGGGGAGCTATAACCCTATGGTTCTGAATAATGGAGTGCTGTGTCTGTCAATAAACTCAGAGAAATGGATTTTACAGTAAGTCAAAAATCGACGATAGCTGCGATAGTATTCCTTTAATTAGAATTTCAACTACAACTTCTAACTTGGTGTCATTCAAATTTTTTATCAATGTCAGTAAATATAGCTGAAAAGAGCTAGTATTTTGTGTATACTGCAAAAATGATTTACATTCTAACATTGTTTTTCGATTTGTATTCCAGTTATTGTTACCCAACAGACCATCCTAAGGATTAATTCCATTGAAATTGCTCCTGTTTTATCTTGAGTATATTTTTCTATTGTAAATATGCTGTTATTCTAAATAAAATATCATTCTAAGCTGTTTGTTTATTATTAAAAATGTGTACTGTCATTATTCTTGCATTTATTGATCTATTGTAGTGATTCCGAGGCTTGTACAAAAGAAACCTAAACAATGACATGTATGGGTGCCATTGCTGGACTCCCCTGCATTGCAAGTTGCTTGTCTCTAAAGGTGACCATCTGGTTTAATTACTTTACTGACCCAGAACAAGAGTGAGTTTTGACCTGACTCACTTCACTTGCTGCCTACTTGTTTCAGGTCAGTGACTTTGTAATGAAGCCAGAGACAGGCAACTAATGTTTTCAAAAGAAAACTACTAATGACAGCCTCCATGTTTCTTACTGCTCAGGTTTCCTTCATAGTGTATATTAGGGCAAATGAAAAAATAAAACACATTTCTCCATGTTTTATCCTAAAGACACTGAATGTGCAGATACTTACCTGATGATCTGCCAAAAAAACATGCACATGTGCACCAATGTTGCCAGCCCCCCGAAGTGAATTTATTGGCAGGATGCCAAAATTTACAAACGACACCAAGTTTTGTTTTGTTTTTTACTGGCAAATATCATGAAATTTACTGGCAGAGCCACATTTTTTTTTTTGCTAGGACTGCAAAAATGTACCTAAAATTACAGTTTTCAGTGCTAAACAGTGCAAATATCAACATTTTAACTATAAACGCATAGCTAGTGCTATTAGCAATGTATTTAAGTTAAACAAAAGTCAAAAACCATATTTCTCCATTTACGTGAAGGTTACTATAGCTCAGCCAGCACAGAGTTCCCCCTTACATCAGAGTCTGCAGGATTCCCTCTTACAGTGAAAGGGAACTCTTATGTTAAGGGGAAAGCTGCAGATCATGATCTAAGGGGGAATTCTGATGTAAAGGGGGACTCTTGTGACTAGAGACCACTTTCCCAGAGTGGATACACTAAGATAAGGGGGAGGGTCACTAATATAGGGGAAACCTTTATATCAGTGCCCCTTACATTAGCAATCCCCCCCCCCCCAGACTGGCCTGGTGGCGTTGTCACTGACCTCCTCTCAGGTGCACCGTGCAGATGGCTCTAGCTTGGCGGCTCTATGACCCCCATCCTGGTGGCGAAATAGGATCAAGCATTCATTCACAATGCTAGGCAATAATGTGTAAGTGCCCATTGGGGGCAAGGAAAGAACAGGCTATTGAAAATGACTATCAGAAAGATATACAGTAAATCCTTAGTCGGCCATAATATAGTTCACTGAGATGCATTAGACATGTCTGTCTCAAGCCAGATACACCAAATCTGATCAAACTTGTTTGGGCCGCCCCTAGCAGTATATGTAGCTTTATATAAAGGTATTATGGAATTGACCAATGTTTTCCAAGAATTTAGAGATGGGGCCACAGCTTGTTTCCATCTTAGGAGTATAGCTTTCCTGGCATAGAAGTGGAGCAAACCTATGAGAGTTCTGGTTGCACGGCGATGAGCCAAGGAACCCACTAATCCCAACAAGCAGACCTCTACCGTCAAAGGGATATGAATTGTGGTGAGAGAGGAGATAAAGTCAGTGACCCCTTCCAAAAAATTCTGAATTTCAGGGCATGTCCATAACATGAGCGGAGTCAGCTCCAGCACTCCCACATCTCCAACAGGCCATTGGAGAATTAGGGTAGATTTTGGACAACTAATGTGGTGTCATATACACACGATGCACTAATTTGAACTGAATTAGGCGATCTCTAGCTGAGACTTATTGCAAAGACGGGTACTCCCAGATCTCCTCCCAATCCTCTGCCTCCAGTCCCGGGCACTTACACTGCCATTTATTGAGCAAAGACTCCAGTCCAAAATGGACTGAAGGCAGGAGGGCCTTATAGATTGTGGACATAGTCTTGGTCATAGAATCGTCTTGCAATGCGGACTCTAGGTTTGACCGGAGCAGGAATCGGAGGACGGGTGTACAACAGAGTTTGAATGCATGACGAACCTGCAAATATTTAAAAAAGTGTTGGTTTAGGAGTCCAAAGCGCTCTTTAAAGGAGTCAAAAGTAGGAAAGGCACCATCAATGATTAGATGTTCCTATCTCCTGACTCCCTGCGAAGCCCAAAAGCCTGGGTCCAGGACAGTGAGGAATTACGAGAGCTGCAGATTAAGCCAAAGGGGAACATCAGGGGACCACGTATGGGAGCCGGATTGTTTCTTACACACAAATGACTGCCATGCCTTTATTACCGCCTTCATAGATGCAGTAAGGGAGAATTGTGGGTTGGTACCCCTATACAGAATGTTTCTCAGTGATGCATAGGACCCCAAATCCACTGCCTCCAATACCAGAGCAGCGTTGGAGTCATCCAAGATTGCCCAATTAGGAGCATGATTAAGAAGAGCCGCAAAGAAGTACTCAAGTGAAGATTGGGGCAAGCCAAACCTCCCTCCAACCAAGGCCGTTTAAGTATAGATTTGTTCAGCCTAGGGGGCTTAGTCCTCCATAGGAAAGGAAAAATAGTTGATTCAAACTGGAGAAAGCTTTTTAAGCTGAGTAAGTAGGGGATGGAGATTTAATGAGAGAAAGTCTGAGACTCTGGGGGTAATGGTAATACCCAAATAATGGATGAAGGAGGCCCATTGTAGGGGGGTTGAGGTTACCACATATCCAAGGGCCTGTTGGTCAATGGGCATAATTTGGGATTTACTCCAGTTAACCCTCAGTCCTGAGAGTGCAGAAAATGAGATAATCTCCAGAGCCGCTGACAGCGAGGGTCCTGGATCACTGAGAAACAATAACAGATCATCAGCATACAAAGCCAATTTTTCAGTTATTGTGCCCACCTTAATGCCTATCACCATCTTCGAATGCTGCAAAGCCATGGCCAAAGGATCCATAGCGAGGCGAACAGAAACGGGGAGAGGGGGCAGCCTTGTCTGGTGCCCCGCCCGACAGAGAAGGGAGCAGAGAGGTGTCCACCCAGCTTGACCTGCGCAGTTGGGGACCTATACAAGATGTCAATCTATTTGCAAAAGGAGGGACCAAAGCCGAAAGCCTTCAAGACTGCTTGCATAAACCCCCATGTCACCATATCAAATGCTTTTTCTATATCAAAGGCAACCAGGACACGAGTCTGAAAGGAGGAGGAAGGGAGTTGCAAATATGTGAAGACAAGTCTTAGATTAATATCGGTGGATTTACCTGGCAAAAAGCCTGTTTAGTATATATCTACCAGTCCAGGGAGCACCCCCACTAGTCTGTTTGCCAGGACCTTGAGGTCATAGTTGAGCAGGGAGATGGGACAGTATGAAACGCAACACTTCAGATCCTTGCCAGGCTTAGGAAGGATGACACACTGTTTATACCAGTCTTCGGGGAGACCATTCGGACCAGGAGTCCTTAAAGGAGGGAGGCAATAGCAGACTCCAGCTCAAGGATGGAGATCGGCACATCCAGCGTCCCAACCTCCTCCAACAAGACCGACAATGCCAAATTCTGCAGTTCAGTCAGTATATTGTCGGAGGTAGGGCATTGTGGCTGCTGATAGAGCTCCCTGAAGAAGGCACAAAACTCTTGTAGAATGCCCTTAGGGCTATCTATACAGTCGCCACCTTCAGACAGTGTAGAGGGTAGGGGACCTATTATCCTTAGTTACTCCATCTTGTTTGTGTAAATGTTGCTTTAAGAAGTTTATGCTGACAAGGTTTTGTTCCTCTACACACCACATTCTTCACTCTTTGAAGAATGTGGCATCTGGCTGGTGTGTGAAGGAACAGACCTTGGTGAAAGCACTCAGTGTACAGAAAAGAAATTGCTAATGATGTCTCTACATGAGAAAGCGTATGAGAAAATATTGATAACTGCTAAACAAGACAACTATTCTTTTTCTTTCATAAGACACGTAATTACATGTCCCCTCCCTTGTATGAATTGTGTATTCATTTGTCTAAAAATGTATAAAACCGCCCATTATGCCAGTAAAACTAGAGACTGCTTTCGCCATACCTTGTGTTCGCTTGTGTTCATTATCATTAAGGCTCGGGTGAAAACGGTCTCTCCTTGGGCACCCAAGCTTAAGACAGACTGACAGAGAGATGATAGCCGAGGGTTATCATAGCAGTTCCTAACAAGTGGAGGTTCCACCGAGACCGGAGAATCATCCCTTCTGGACCCCGGGTAAGATTTAACATAATTTTGTTTGTCTATCCGGGTGTTCTCGGGCTCTGATTTAGTTCCGGTCTCTGAACTATGGCCCACTCCGGGAAGTAGCCATAATAAGCCTCCGGGAGACTTAATATTGTGGAACTGCGGCTTGCTCCGGGTAGCAGCCATTATATGAAATTACGCACTCTGGGTAGTGGCTTATTTCATGAGAAAGAGTCTCCGGGAGACTCAGAAAAGTACTGTGTTACATAGTGTACTTTGATAATTGTCAGTCTGTCTTGGGTAATCTTTGCTTCTTTGCTTTTCTTTACTGTCGCGTAGAAGTATAAGATAATTTGTTTGTGTGGTATAAAGTTCAGGTGGTAAGACTGGACAAACACCACTGATTTCAATGTGAATAAGTATTATATACCTGTATACTGAACTGTGACATACTGTAGACTGTTCTATCCTTTGTTGAGAGTGAACTCGCTCCGTACCGTCAGTTTGACTGAAGTACTAGGTGACCAGCTCATGTTTATGGAAAGCGCACCCTGAGTCAACTTAGAGTGGCAGCTGAGCACTGTGAGCTTTCTCTAGAACAATAGGGTTAACTGTCTACATTACAACTGACATGTCATGTCCCGACTGTAAGACTGGAATTTTGTTAGGCATTAATGACAACGGTTGGGGATTAGTAAAAACAGTGCCAGGAGGTTATAGAGCTGAGATCCTTGGTCTCAAGCCATTGTTAAAAGATATTCCTGACATTTTAGTATTTAGACTGAATGTACACTACCCCGTAGCTGCCAAAAAAGGTAGTAGTATAACGGGAATTGAAGAGGTAGCAAGAGAGGAGGGACATCTGCATATAAGGTGCCCACTCCAACCCATACAGACAGAGGGGCTTGAGGAAGCCGAGAAACATAGGATTAGGAATCTGGGGTGGTCATTAGGAACCCCAGATGCTGAATGAATAATATCACCCAGATTACTGGGCTACTGATTCAACTTATTGGTCCCGATAGAAGGACACATATAATTAGAGTGTTATGTCTGGTCAACTACTAGAGAAGATTTAATGAGCTAAAGTTGTTCTGTAATGTTTTTCCCATAATAGGCGAGATATGCTGAGTTTTCCTGTGTTGTTACATAGGCTGTGTTGTTATCTATTAAGAGGTTAAATGCATTCCGTTCCATAGTGAAAGTGAGATGATAAATGGGTAATGATAAGTGTAACTGGTTTATATATTTGAAGGTTTATGTAAGTTAAACATTGGAAAAGAGTACATTGTAAGTAAGCTGATGTGAGAAAAATATAAGTTTTTTTTCTCTCTTTGTCAGAAAGTTTTTTGGGAACGTTTAATTGTAAGAAAGTGATAGTATGTGTTGTATACAGATGGGAAAATGTAAGTGATCCAGAGAGGTAATTGTGTATGTAGATTAAGTGACGAAGTGAAAAGACAGTTGTAAAAGAGTGAGAAAGATAGAAGCTTTTGTCAGAAAGTCTTTGTAAGTTTACGTAAGAAATATTTGACTACATGTCTGTGTTAGTGGAGAAGTGAGGAGAGAACCGCTTTGCACGGAAATGCTGGAGTTAGTAGTCCCTCTAACCCCCTCCTAAGGAATGTGTTCATTGGAGCATGACAGTATGTGCTCACCTTAAACCCCCCCCTCTGATTTTATAGAAAATCAACTTTCTCCTTACGTTCACTGACAGACGCAGCTTCTTCATTAACTTCATGGGGGTTTTATGTTCGTCCAACTAGGAGTTAACTAGGCAGGGAAAAGATCAGCTGGCCCCTCGGGACGGATCAATTGAGGATCAACCTGCTTGTATTTTGGGGGTACTTCAATTACTTCTTCGACGCAGACAGTCACTTGCATTCCTCTTTCAACTAAAAGATATTTTAGTCTCCCCCCCCAAATTCCACTCGTGTATGACAGTACGAGGTTACTTGTGTAAGGAATCCTCCCCCAATCTCCCTGATGATTGAGGTCGTAAAGGCACGTTTCGCCAAGAGAGGAGTGAAGAGGTGATTGTGTCTGTACATCAGTTTATAAAGAATGCATTTGAATGTTTCTGAAAGACTGTTTTCGAAGATAGAAAGAGTGA
>BLSH010208449.1:205521-221981 GCA_018402905.1 Glandirana rugosa | reverse complement strand
CAGAATTGAACCAGTCATTGAAATAGTAACATCAATATGAGTGTGATATGTGGTCCCACCCTTAGGAGATTTTACAGGCAGCAAGTTTTGTTGTCCCCACATCTCACTCAGGCGCCCTACGGGGAAGTCTTGAGCATGGTGTGATGGGAATGATGCCTGGAGAATTGCAGAGGGTGGGAATACAGGTTATAGATGTATAATAAGAGGTGTTGAACATTTTTGAACGTTTTGTGTGGAAGGAGGATAAATGATTGGACATATTGCTGACAAGAGGTAGCAGGAGGAGAACTGGCCACTCTGCCCCTGACGCTCTGATCAGCCAGCAAAAGTGATATTGGGTTAATGAAAACTGCGGATGCAGCAATCATAACTCTAAATATTCCTTCCGCCCACACAAAGGGCAATATCCCCTGAAAAAAAGGGAACAAAAAGTGGAAATGCAAGGTGGTACAAGGGAAGGTACCCTGTGGTTAGGCTCAGATTCTAATCCACTTCTGTCTAGCAGTTTTGTTCATCCCCAGGTTTCACATCAGAAGGTGAAAGACTCATTCTTGTGGAATCAGGAGATTGGATCTGGATAAAGGTGCACAAAGAAAAACTGAAGGACCCTACCAGACACTCTTAACTGCACCTACCGCTGTCAAAGTCAGTAAGCAAACATCCAGACCCTAATATCCTCGAGGGTAACAGAGTGTCCCCAAAACAATCATGTGAGTGAGTGTTGTGAATGGAGGAACATATTTTCTTTTAAATAAAGGGATTCACATCCTGGAAGGAGAGACCACCTCCCTCCTACAAGAGGTGAAAGTAACACTGTGAACTCAACACATAGGGATAGGTAGATAGGAGGTGACCATGCTTTTTCTGCTGTCCCTGGGTTACCATAAAAAAAAAAAAAACCCTCAAGGAAGGTTTCTGATTATTGCTTGTACCTTATTCGTCGTGGGTCTTGGCACCTATTGGCTCTGGGAGACTTTGAAGTTGAAAGAAAGAAAATGTCAGATCTCTCTAGGAGGAGGATGAGAAGGCTGAATACAGGAGAAGTTAAGGGTGGGGTGTACTAGAAACACCAGTGTTGAATATGGAAGCTTCAAAGCAGACCATAGTGTTTACCTTAACAAAGAGCCAGGTATTTGACCCAACAAACGTTACTTATGACCTTGAGACCTATAATATATATGTGTGGAAATGTGGTTATTGGTAGAATCTATGGTGGACAACAGACCCCTACAGGTGGGAGACTAGTTCGGCTAGGATTCCCCCAAATGACATGAGCACCTATCAGAGGATCCCCTTAGCGAAGGGAAGCCAAGGGAATATTATACTCACAGTACAGAACCCAGAGGTTAAAGACAGTGGAATATATAGGCTAGGAATAACTATGTCAGGGACGGATCCTTGGGCTGAAGTCAACCTTCAGGTAAACTCTCCCCAAAGTGCCCCTGCCGGTGCCATGGGCAACTTACCCCCTGAGGTTGGGATAACAAGGTAATTGGGGTAGTAATACAGCCAGAAGATAGACTGAGCATAGAGACTGGTTATTCTGACAAGAATGAATGGTTGGAATGGATGAAGTTTACAGCCTATTCTACTAATGCCTCTGACTGTGTAGTGTATGCCAGTGGAAGACCAAGCCTAGTGACTGTTCCAGTCCCCCCAGTTTTCAATGACATGTATTTTATTGATGACACTGTAAGGCACATATCCATGGGATAGATGATGTTAGCAAAGGACATGCTTTAGCTGATCAGGAAAAAAAAAAAAAAGCTGCACAATCCCAAAGAGGGGAACGGATGCCCAGCCTGGTTCCCATGCTTCCTGAAGAAGCACAGTTAATTGCAGACCTCCAACAATCCGCATCTCCAGCACAGCTAGAAGACTGGTGTTACCCTGTTTTGCAGAGTAATCCAAAATTTGGATTGATCTGCAAAGAGGGAAGGCTATGTATCCCACGATGCAGTGCATCAATATACATTGCACAACTACAGAAACAATCCTAATAACCCACACCATGTAACACATCAACATCTACCTCATCCCGCAATCCCGTTCACACACCTCCAAATTGACTTCACTCAACCAGCATGTGTGATTTTTGACATGTTCTTCCCATGGCCGGAAATGTTTCCGACCAAAGGGGAAGACGCCAGAACGGTGGTGGGAATCTTGACCAGGGAGATCATTCCCAGGTGGGGAATACCCCTGCAAATTAGCTCAGACCAAGGCACAGCATTTAATAAATTTTTCCATTTATATCTGTAAATGAAATGTTGATTGGATAGACTATGTATTGCAATCAACAGCGCTTTGTTAGCTACACACGAGATGCAGTCAAGGGCCTTGCCGAGCAGCCGAGCAGCTTGATGCCACCTCACTGACAACCTGGCAGAACAGAATCTCCTTGGAGATGCTCCTGGCCAAGAGGGGAGGGGTCTGTATAATGTTTGGCACCACATGTTGCGCATTTATCCCTAGTAATGCTGCCCCAGATGGCAGTGTCTCCCGAGCATTGAAGGGCTTGGAGATGCTGTCTCAGGTGTTGGCAGAAAATAGCGGGATTGAGGACCCCTTCACCGGATGGATGGAACGTTGGTTTGGCAAGTGGGGCAAGTCTTTGACCACCTTGGCCACCGCGGGTGCGATGGTACTGTCAGTATTATTATGCGCAGGCTGCTGTCTGGTACCATGCATGAAGGGACTCATCTCAAGGGTAGCAGATGGAGCTGCGGGTGATGTAATATATGCAGTGCTGTTCACACAAGGCCCTGACTTCTATGACATACCAGGATTAGCCACACTGCTTGTATGAGAGAGTGATGCTGTTTTTATCCCCACTGAGACAGGCTTCTGGGTTGGGAGCAGGGGGAAATGTTGGGTTAGGTCAGGAGTCTTTTATTAAAATGTAGAGTAATGCTTTATGTGAACCCATAAAATGTTGATTTTGAAAGGATTTGACAGTATCCATTTTGTATGTTAGGGTTCCACTTTAAATATCTGTTAGTCTGGCTTGTTCCTGGCCTTATCTTGAGAGAATGTCTTATCCTCGGTTCTCATGGAAAAGCTGAATTTAGCTAATCACATAATATACATTGTATTTGTTTTATGAAGTTGATGTTCCCTTTGTATCTTCATAATGTACTAATGAATGTGTTTATTTGAGACGAGAGAACATCCAGTGACAGGAGGAGATGTTGCTGCTTTTGAGAAAACAAAATTCTTGGATATGCGATGATCCCAGCCCCAAGATGGATTTCTTACAGCACTGCTTCATTCTATTGGTCACGTGGGAAAACCACCCATTTAACTGCTTGATTGTTCATAGAAGATACAGATATTGATTAGGATGATTATATGATAATCCCTAGGTTACAACTCAGAACACATTTATGTTTTATACATATTTTTCACTATAAAAAATTTTAAGCCCTCACTTTCAGTAGGATTACACATAGGCAGACCTGTTATACTGTGTTTCGGACTTCATTTATAGCCCCAAGACTACAGTGATAGCTTTAACCAGAGCTGTAGTCCTGACAGAACACAAACCTGCCTGGATTCACGCCACCGGAGTAAAATTGGTAAAGAGACCTGACCCAGAGGTCCCAGAAGCAAGAAAGGAGGTACTAACGGGGGCAGATAGCCCTGACCTCGAAAAAGAGAGTCAAGACAAGGGGGTATTAACGGAGGTGGACAACCTTGACCCTGAAAATGAACTGCTACCTGAACTTTGGACCATGGCCCTTAATCCCCCTGATCCTACCCCCATGTCTAGTGATTTTATTGACTTTTCTCATGTTTATTAGTACAGAGGTGGTCATTACCCAAAAAAAAAAAAAAGGGTAAAACTCCCAGTCTCACAACATTCTGGTATAACACACCATATATATATGTAGCCACCTTTACTTTTGATTACTGCCATATAGTTCACTGTCCTATAGTATTTTGTCAGTGTAAATTTTTATATTCATAGGGGTACATATATATAGATGTTCAAAGAGGGGTTCAAGGTGAACTCAAAGCCAGAGATCAAGTAACAGCTGGATTTGAACTCCTTATCCCCATAATAACTCAAGTATAGACAACCCATGGGATCAGTATTATAGGGTGGCTCCCCGGGTGGAAATAAGCCCAAGTTCAATCTTTTACAATCATTGGGGGATATTTACTGGATATGTGGTGATATGAAAATCAGAGCTAAGCTAGACACTCCCTGGAAGGGAGAATGTGCACTGGCCAAAGTTATTATGCCTTTGCACATCCTTTCTGAAGAGGAGTCAGAATTCAGTCTAGGCCCCCTCTCTAGGAGGAAAAGAGGAGCCCCTGCAGGTAGCTTTGACCCACATATATATATAGATGCTATTGGGGTACCAAGAGGGGTCCCAGATGAGTTCAAAGCCAGAGACCAAGTTGCAGCAGGCTTTGAATCTCTGTTCCCTCTTGTAACCATAAACAAGAATGTAGACTGGATTAACTACATCTATTATAATCAACAGAGGTTTGTTAATTACACTAGCGATGCTTTAAAGGGAATAGCAGAACAGTTAGAAGCCACCCCCCAGATGACATTTCAGGATAGAATGGCCCTAGACATGATCCTTGCTGAGAAAGGGGGAACATGTAAATTTATTGACATGGTAGAAGGTTGTTGCACATACATTCCAGATAACACTGGACCAAATGGGAAAGTCACACTAGCTATAAAGAAACTAGAAGACCTGTCAATAGAACTCAAGAAGAATTCGGGCATGGATAATCCTTGGGATCAATACTTCGGGTGGTTCACTAGCTGGAAGCAGGCCCCAATTCAGCTAGGTCTTATCATATTAGTCATACTCATAGTTATAGGTATAGTTTTATGCTGTGTTATTCCATGTTTTAGGAAAATGCTTAGTAAAGGAGTTGACAATCTCTCTAAGTATTTCTTCCTACTTCCTAACCAGACAACCCTCTCAGATTCCGGCCAATACACTGAGTACATTAAAAGACGTAGACAAAAGAATCTTATTATTTAAAGAAGGATGAACACGGTCCTCTCTTTGCCAAAAGTCCACTAATTTCCCTAGGAAACTATATGTTTCTGACAATGTCTAGTATGGTCCTGGAAGTATGGAGAAAACCAATAGTGTTGGTTTTAAGAGGGGAACTGTAGAGGGTAGGGAACCTATTATCCTTAGTTACTCCATCTTGTTTGTGTAAATGTTGCTTTAAGAAGTTTATGCTGACAAGATTTTGTTCCTCTACACGCCACATTCTTCACTCTTTGAAGAATGTGGCATCTGGCTGGTGTGTGAAGGAACAGACCTTGGTGAAAGCACTCAGTGTACAGATAAGAAATTGCTAATGATGTCTCTACATGAGAAAGCGTATGAGAAAATATTGATAACTGCTAAACAAGACAACTATTCTTTTTCTTTCATAAGACACGTAATTACATGTCCCCTCCCTTGTATGAATTGTGTATTCCTTTGTCTAAAAATGTATAAAACTGCCCATTATGCCAGTAAAACTAGAGACTGCTTTCGCCATACCTTGTGTTCATTATCATTAAGGCTCGGGTGAAAACGGTCTCTCCTTGGGCGCCCAAGCTTAAGACAGACTGACAGAGAGATGATAGCCGAGGGTTATCATAGCAGTTCCTAACAGACAGCAACTCAGGAATTACAGTCTGATATTGGGGCTCCACTAGCAGGCGGCCATTCTTGTCCCCGGATTCAAACAGCCTCCCTGCTAAGGCTTTTGCATCAGACTGGGCAAGGGAGGTAAAATGAAAATTCAACTCTCTTCTCGCCTGAGCCAGGCGAAGATAGTTTCCTTTGGAAGGTTGCTCGGCAAAAGTCACGGAGGCTTCTGCCTCTTGGGACTCAAGCTGCACAGTGGTGGCTCTGTAATCAGACCCTGCAGCCTTGACAGCTGCTATATAGTTTCCTCTAGTTGTGGCCTTGAAGGCATTCCAAACTAATTCTGGCGAAGAGGTATACTCATTAACAGATCAGTAAAATTCTAACTGTGGAGTATTTATATCAGACACACCCTCATCATGAATCCATCTGGGAGCCAGTCGCCAAACTCCGAAGTCTCTCTGGTCTCCCATCCGGAGACATAGCTTCAGTAGAGCATGATCTGTTAGTCCCACTGGAAGACACGAGGCCCCAGAAAGTCTAGTCAATGCTTGTGTATTGCCAAAGGCGACATCTATCCTAGAGCCCGATTTATGAATGGGGGACAGACAGGAAAATACCTTGGTGTCAGCATGTTTCCACCACCATAGCTCTTTGAGAGTGAAGGTGTCTGCCCATCCAACCAGCTCTGCAGATGCTGAGCGGTTTGGATTAGAGGAGTCCAGAGCTGTGTCTAGGATAGCATTAAAGTCACCAGCAAAAATGATATGCGAAGCTGGAAGGGGGGCCACCTTTTCAAAGATAGTGTATAATAATCCAACGTGGGGGGGGGCAGATAAACATTAATAAATGCCCACGTCACGGAATTAATTCCCAACAGTAGAATAATAAATCTACTTCCAGGGTCTGTAATAACCTTAATGACTTTGCCTGGTAAGGATTTGTTAATAAGAATTAAGACCCCCCTAGAATAAGAGGAATGCATGGCATGGATGGCTTGCCTCACCCATGCCCTTCACAGGGCCAAGACATGGGAGCCAACGAGGTGTGTCTCCTGTAGAAAAAGTATATGGGGCTTGTGTGAGGCTAAAAATGTATATACTAAGGAGCATTTGAACTTATCATTGAGGCCCCGCACATTCCACGAGACTGGTTTAACCACAGACATAGCCATGAGCAAAAGTCAACATACATGTAGCCTGAGAGCGTGAAACAACAACATAATCCCCACTGGGTGAAGAAAGTTTGCAGCATGGTAAATTAAGCCTGAGATCAGTAGCATAAGAGCCGTGAGCAAGGCTAATAAATAAAAACTCCCTACTATCTAGCCAAAACCCCAGCATAAAAGGGCTAGTAGTTTCAGTCCCAGAAATCTAAAAAGGAAATCGTTCGTCAGTCTTCGGTGAAGAGCTCCAGAGTGTAGATTCTCCAGAGTTAATGGAGGTTCTTCAAGAAGACAAGGTGGGAACGACTTGCTTGTGTGGGGGGGATTGGGAACAACTCTCAGGTAAAACTTGTAGATCGGTTCCGGTAGTCAAGGAGACAAACAGTAAAACTGGGGAATGGACGATTCCCTGCGGGAGCCCATATGATAACCAAGCGGTGCCACCTGCTACGTACAGAGATGAGTGGAATTGTTCCCACTGACAATAGCAAGATGTGTCATGATTGTGAAAGCCTCAATGACATGCATTGTAGAGTGTGGCTAAACGGATGAGAGCTAAACAATAGCCAACAGTCAGAAGAGAGCGTATCCGTGCTAGGAAAACTAAGGAGGAATGCCAGACGGCATAATATTCATCTGAAGTGGGAGATCTTAATAATCACCAGCAGGTGCAAAATAACGGTAAACATGGTTGGGAACAACTCAATCAGTGTTACAAAGTATTCAACCAGTCCTCTGCATCAGCCGGGGAGTCAAAAAGCCGCACCGTGCCATTATAGGAGATTCTGAGGCAGCTAGGATATAACATACTGTATTTGATATTATTTTCTCGTAGGCGTCTCCAAATATCGTTGAAGGTTTTCCGTTTACATTGCAGCTCTGCTGAGAAATCAGGAAATAGAAGTACAGAAGTATTTTCGTAGGGGAGGGTGGAATGCTTGCGGGCCTCTGATAGAATCTTGTCCTGATCTCTATAGTTGAAGCGAACTAGGAAGGGACGAGGACTTGTGCCAGGGATAGCACTCGATGAGCCCGTTCCGCAACGTTTGTTGGGGATAGGTAAGTGAGGCCTAGTAGAATTTTAAAGAACATTTCAGCAAAATCAGCGGGTTGATCTCCCTCCTCGCCCTCCAGAAGACTCAGAACCTGGACATTGTTGCGCCTGGCTCTGTTTTCTGCGTCATCTGATTTAGAAACCAGCAGGCAGAGAGTATGTTGAAACTCATCTATTGTAGCAGTATGTGAAGAAGTGAGATCCTCAGTAACAGAGATTCTAGATTCTGATTCCGTCACCCGACCTCTAATCGTACTGGGTCATTCCTTATGAGATTACATTCCTCTGTGAGGTGATCAATTTTAACCAGCATGGATATCTTGCTTTGTTCTATAGCTGCAAGCATCACTCCTGTGTTGTCTTAGGGAGAGGCGGTAGATGGAGCTGCACCAGGGTAAGGTCCCTGACTCCATGGCTAGTTCGGCCAGCAGGTTATGAAATCTCCCTATGAGAGAAACCACTGGCTGTGAAACAGTAGCTGGGGATGCTGGGTTCAGCTTATTGGTTTTGGGGGGTTTAGATTTTGGTCCCATGAGAAAGGAGGGAGAGGGGACTAGTGTTCTGCACCACCAAGATGTCTTTCAGGAGGGGAATGGAGTAGGAAACAGCCGGTGGGAGATAAGGCCCAAACAGTCTCACTATGCAGAGATTGCAGGTAAAAAGAGTTTTATGAGCCCAGCGCAGAATGAGAAAGGAATTGACTGAGGACACTCACCGAATGTACTCGCAGGAGCTGTTATGTAAGGGTGGTGGAGTAGGCCAGAAAATCATGTCTGTCTGTCGGGGTGGAACACCTGATGTATCCCCGGTCCGGCTGTATAGCGACAAGCACAGGAGCAGGAGTAGTAGAAGCACTGAGGGGAGCAGCCCCAGCCGTTGCGCCGTCAGGTTCAGCTGTCAGCGGCCTCGTGGGCAAGATGGCGGCCGGAAGCCGCGCCTTAGCAGCCACCTCCCGGCGTCCTCTCTGTAGATGATGGGTCCCCGTCGGCGGTAACCAGGACCAGAGAAGGGTAGTCAGGGCAGCTCCAGAGGCAGAGGAAAGCGGAGCTCCACCTAGGCCTCGAGTGCAGTCGGCTCTGGAGGACTCTTCAGGCCGCCGTCAGCACAGCTCACCGCGCGGGCCAGATACAGATGGGTGCCCAGGAGACAGCAGGGGAAGACTGGAGTAGTTTTGAGCACCCGGGATCCCAGGGAAACAGGATGGCTCAGTATTAAGGTGAGGATGAACCGGAGCTCTCTCTGATGCAAACCTCTCCAGTCACATCCGGACATGCACCCCCCCTCCGACTCTCCCATTCTTGACTCCTCTCCAGACTCCCCCTCAGAGACTGCAGACATGATAAAAGACAAGAGATGGTCAGAGACTGTGGACATGATACAGGAGGTGGACAGAGACTGCGGACATGATCCAGGAGGTTGACAGAGACTGCGGACATTATCCAGGAGGTGGACAGAGACTGCGGACATGATCCAGGAGGTTGACAGAGACTGCGGACATTATCCAGGAGGTGGACAGAGACTGCGGACATGATACAGGAGGTGGACAGAGACTGCGGGCATGATCCAGGAGGTTGACAGAGACTGCGGACATGATCCAGGAGGTGGACAGAGACTGCGGACATGATCCAGGAGGTGGACAGAGACTGCGGACATGATCCAGGAAGTGGACAGAGACTGCGGACATGATCCAGGAGGTGGACAGAGACTGCGAACATGATCCAGGAGGTGGACAGAGGCTGCGGACATTATACAGGAGGTGGACAGAAGTGTCCTCACCCCCTCACAGTAGCTTCCTCCTCTGTCAATCTTCATTTTACTTCTCCACAATCAATGTGTCCTCCTCCTGTGCCCCTTTCACCTCACCACAGGGCAGCACATCAGTGTCCTTCTCTGTCCCTGCATGGCTTCACTCCCCCCCCCCCCACACCAGTAATGTCCTCTTCCGCCCTCTTTTTTCTATCCCCCACACACAGTGTCACTCTCTCATCAACCCTGCTTGGCTCCTCCTCTGCTGGGGCAAGTGCATGAGGCACCAGCCACTACAGCACTGCCAAGAATGAGTGGACTAGCAGCTGGCTTCTATTCAAAAATGGCGCCAGGCAGTGCCGTCGCATTACTGCGCATGCATCGAGCACGTACGAGCTTTCCCGAGTCCTGCCAGCTTCGGAATGGCACATGCTCATTCGCATAGTTGGCTCGTGGCCCATAACGGACATTTACGGGAGCCCCAAAAATGGGCTTGTTTTTACGGGCTGCTGTAAATCTACTGGCGGTTAGCAATACTGGTGTGCATGCCCTAAACCCAGAAGCAGGCAGCGATGTATGGGCTGCCCATCTGCAGTACATTGCAGGCAGTCCACAGGTGGTTAATAAAAGACTAAACAGGAGAAAAAAGGTTTGCTAGGGTTTGCACACACTTTAAGAGATAACATACCTGGGTTAGACTTTACTGTAAATATTTTATTATATCTTTTCATGTGACAACACTGAAGTACTGACACTTTGCTACAATGTAAAGTAGTGAGTGGTACAGCTTGTATAACAGTGTAAATTTGCTGACACCTCAAAATAACTCAACACACAGCCATTAATGTCTAAACCACTGGCAACAAAAGTGAGTACACCCCTAAATGAAAATATCCAAATTGGGCCCAATTTGCCATTTTCCCTCCCGGACGTCATGTGACTCTTAGTGTTACAAGGTCTCAGATGTGAATGGGGAGCAGGTGTGTTAAATTTGGTGTTATCGCTCTCACTCTTATACTGGTTACTGGAAGTTCAGCACGGCACCTCATGGCAAAGAACTCTCTGAGGATCTGAAAAAAAGAATTGTTGCTCTACATAAAGATGGCCTAGGCTATAAGAAGATTGCCAAGACCCTGAAACTGAGCTGCAGCATGGTGGCCAAGACCACACAGCGGTTTAACAGGACAGGTTTCACTCAGAATAGGCCTTGCCATGGTCGACCAAAGAAGTTGAGTGCACATGCTCAGCCTCATATCCAGAGGTTGTCTTTGGGAAATAGACATATGAGTGCTCCCAGCATTGTTTCAGAGGTTGAAGAGGTGGGGGGGGTCAGCCCGTCAGTGCTCAGACCAGATGCCGCACACTGCATCAAATTGGTCTGCATGGCTGTCATCCCAGAAGGAAGCCTCTTCTAAAGATGATGCACAAGAAAGCCTGCAAACAGTTTGCCGAAGACAGGCAGACTAAGGACATGGATTACTGGAACCATGTCCTGTGGTCTGATGAGACCAAGATAAACTTATTTGGTTCAGATGGTGTCAAGCATGTGTGGCGGCAACCAGGTGAGGAGTACAAAGACGTGTGTCTTGCCTACAATCAAGCATGGTGGTGGGAGTGTCATGGTCTGGGACTGCATGCGTGCTGTTGGCACTGGGGAGCTACAGTTCATTTAGGGAACCATGAATGCCAACATGTACTGTGACATACTGAAGCAGAGAATGATCCCCTCCCTTCGGAAACTGGGCCGCATGGCAGTATTCCAACATGATAGCAAACCCAAACACACCTCCAAGGCGTAACAAAATGAAACCGCGTTACCACATAATTAGTGTGCCATTACTGAAAATTAAAATGAATGCTGTGCTGAGTGGCAAAAATACATTCTGTGTTGCAACTAAGTAAATACAGTGCTGAGCAACAATAAATTGTTAAAAGTGCAAAAATTTGATGAGTAGTCTATGAATTTTCTTATACACATATATACTCATATATACATATATGAATGGAACAAAATTATAACTTAAACCACACTATTACATGATGAATAAATCAAGAAGCAAATGTGAGTTAATATATTAATCAATTAATAAAGTGTTAAATAGTGTGAGCCTATTTAAAGTGCAAAAAAGTTAAATATTTATATGCATCCATGGTATTCCATAATAATGGAGTAGTGCAAAATGAAGTCCAAAGTGCATTAGCATCCAGCCATTGTTACTTGAATGATGAAACCAATAATGCTTAAAGTCAAGAAAAATATGAGTTTGATGGATCCAATAATTGATCCTCAAAAAAAACAATTCCAATGGAGCAAAATCCTTCACGAGGCACCCAGTGGCACACCCTGCTCACCAGATGTATGAGATTTCCATTACAGAAAACAAAAGTGCTTGATGCTGTAAGTTGTCTCTGTATTGATGTTTTATTTATACTGACCAGCAATGTAAGACCTACGGTCCATTTTTCATTCATCGATAGACAGACGCAAAAACGGACATCAATGTATCTCTCCTCTGCTGCCACTTCCAGCAATGTCTCCCTCCAAGACGACCACTGTCTTGCTAAAGAAGCTAAGGGTAAAGGTGATGGACTGGCGAAGCATGTCTCCAGACCTAAACCCTATTGAGCATCTGTGGGGCATCCTCAAACGGAAGGTGGAGGAGCGCAAGGTCTCTAACATCCACCAGCTCCATGTTGTCCAGGCGGAGTGGAAGAGGACTTCAGTGGCAATCTGTAAAGCTCTGGTGAACTCCATGCCCAAGGGTTAAGGCGGGGCTGGAAAATAATGGTGACCACACAAAATATTGACACTTTGGGCCCAATTTGGACATTTTCACTTAGGGGTGTACTCACTTTTGTTGCCATTTAGACATTAATGGCTGTGTGTTGAGTTATTTCTTCAGTGTTGTCACATGAAAAGATATAATAAAATATTTAATAAATATTTACAAAAATGTGAGGCGTGTACTCACTTTTGTGAGATTCTGTATATATTTACAGCTTAACAGGTTATTTCACTTTTACTAAAAAAAAAAAACCCTGTCTATTCTGGTAAGGTACATAAAACAAACTGTGCAGCTTGCTATAGGTGTAATCCATTTATGACCCCCAAAGCCCGGAAAAATTACTAGAGAAGGCATATGCCATCCTGCCGTGTTGCTAAGATGTTACTAAGGCACTCCCAGCTGTTTACGGCTCACCCAACCATCACAGCAGTGAGCTCTCCAACCCCCGCACATGTGTGGTCCACTATTTCCTCAGTTGCAGCATCACTGAGCTCAGGGCTACTGCAACAGGGAGGGAATGCATACAAGGGAGTTTGATTCAGCTGGGAGTGTCTTAGCAATGTCCTAGCAATAAAGCAGGACCAAATTATGCTATTTCTGGGAGTTTTTTCACTAGGCTTTGAGAGGTATGTAAACAACCTACATACACTTTGGTCAAAGCTACACGGTTTGTTTTTCTCTACAGGTGCTCTTTACCTGCAATAGGCAGTTTTTGGTAAAGGTGAACTAACACTTTAATTAGAAACACTACTGTGAGCTAAAACTAAACCATTCTAAGGTCAGACATGATTTCACAGCCTGTTTAGTGTTCTACAGCAGCAACTTGATGCCTATAGTCCTGTGTATAATTGCTTTTCTATAGTATAGATTTACAGTACATGTACCTGGATGGACTAAAGCCTTGTACACACGGTGCAACGGTCGTACGTCCGAATGGCCCAAATCGTATGTTGGCTGTTGTATCTCGCGTACTGACATGCCCTACACGATCGTACGACCAAGCCGAACGTAGTGACGTGTTATGAACGTATAAAGAGAAAGTTCAGGTGCATGTAGTTAGCGTCTGGCCATTCCTGACTTCTGAGCATGCGTGTTTCGCACAATACAACTTGTTGGACCAACTTCTCTGTACACACGATACAACGGTCGTACGACCGCTTGTTGGTACTACCAACGTTTTCTAGTCTGCTCATACAACTCCTGTTGTACGACCGTCGTACGTCGGCTGTTCTAATCGCACATACTAACAGTCGGAATAGCAAACAATGGTCGTTCGTACAGCCTGTTGTATACGATCATCGACCCGTGTGTACGAGGCTTTAGTTCTCTGTTGCTTTGGTAAGAATGCCCAAGAGCAAGCTCCTGCCTTTGTTTATAAGCATTGGGAAAGGAGTAATAAAGATCAGAATTTTTTGATAAAAAATGGAAATGCTCAAAAAATAACTGTGTTTTTCCTTCCTTGACTTCATTTGTCAGGCCAACAAGCTGTCTTGTTGTACAGATCCCAAAATACACAGTGTACCGTGCCTGCAATGTCGCCCACTCTTAAGTTGTTTGGCAATACAGAAAATAGTTGATTTCAGCTGAAAACCCCAAACGGTTCCCAGTGACCCCAGGCTAATTATTATGGCTGAAGCTGCCACTCAAAACTGGGTGTTTGAGCTAAAAAAAACTGCAGAACCTTAATCGAAGCCTACAGAGCTTCTGCTTAAATATAGGAAGGAAAAACTGCAGGGGTATGAGAACAAAATTAAGGGAACATTTCTGAGGGGATCTGGAATGCAAAAAGATGCACGTATTCTTCAGAGATGAGAAGATTCGTTTTAATGTCAAGAAATTTCCAGTTCCAGGTTATAATACCCCTTCATTACTAGGCCAATTTTCTTTTTTTCATAGTGCTGTGATAGTTTGACAATTAGTCATGAAACTCTGTACCTATATGAATTTTAAAGCGGTAGTAAACCCGCTGACTGAAATAAAAATAAAAAAAAAGCCTGCAAGAAAATCGCATAATATGTTAGTATGCATTGCATACTAACATATTATGAAATACTTACCTTAGAACGAGGCCCCCGATGCCCGAGTCGGTCAGCGCTAAGGGCGCTGACATGTTCGTCCTCTTCTGTCTTCCGGGTACGCGGCTCCGGCGCTGTGAGTGGCCGGAGCCGCGTGACGTCACTCCCGCGCATGCGCGCGGGAGCTCTTCGCACCGGCAGCCAGCTCTGAGATGCCGGCCGCCTCGGCCGGATCGTCAGAGCGCATGCGCCGCTAATGTCAGCGGCTGCATGCAGGGCGAATATCTCCTGAACCATGCAGGTTTAGGAGATATTCTTTTTACCTACAGGTAAGCCTTATTATAGGCTTACCTGTAGGTAAAAATAGATTTTAGGGTTTACTACCACTTTAAGTAATTTTTTGGACAAACAGAGCTACCTTTTGGTTGTATTTATTGCTGGATTTTTTCTTTTTTTTTACTATATAAAGAAAAAAAAAACTTTAAGAGAAAATTATCTTTATTTTACACTGGCTTGATATTTATAGATCCTGGGTTATAGGTTCACATCTTCAGACTTTTGAGGACCCACCTCCTGGGCATTCCCCTATAACCCTACCCTACTCCATGAGTTTTTTGTTAGTTTCCTAAGGCGATGGACCTCTTCTCCCTTACGGAGAAATCACTTTTTGCTTAGCTAGTTTATTATTTCAGTCACCAACCCACTGTCTTTTTTTGACATTTTAACATTGAAGCAAGAACCGTATTGGGTTCTATCATGGATAACAAAATGATTATGTAAATTCCAAAAATTTAAAATAGAGAGTTTGCAATTTTAAGGAATGGACATATAATTACTATGCATAAAATGTAGATATAAATATGTAAAAGTAAAATAAAAAAAAATACTTGGTGAATACATTTTACACTAAGATCAGTTAATAAAGATATATCAAAAGAAAGTTCAGTACAATACAACTTATGTATTAAATAAAAGTATAGAATGTGATGAGTCATAAATGCAATCATAAAAAATGTTCAAAGAAAAAAAAACAGTAATATTAATAATAAAATAAACAAAAAAAGTTGGCGGGAGGAGGAAGTTTTTAATGGGGAAGAGAGGGATAATGGGGGGGATGAAAGAATAGGGTTGAGTGGAATATTTCCTGGCCGGGAATCTTATATCAAAATACTGCTTCTATATACCTTTTTTCATCTGTATATTGCAGTCAGGGGTGATAAACTGCAAGTAGCCAGGACTTCCCCAGTTTGCACGTGGGAGAAGATTTCACTCTCTGATGATGCAACTTCCTTTGCATCAGTGACCCTTCACTCACAATCCGGCCAGAGCTGATTGGTGCTTTGCCAATGACATGCTCAGGTCACAAATAAACAATCGCTGCCTCTAGAAATGCACTGTAGTCTGTATCCATGTGAAACAGTAAGATGGAACAGAGCATGTCCAATGTTTCCACACTGCCTGCATGTAGTATAGTATAGCGTAGTCTAATATAGTAGACAGGGCAAGAAGGAAGTATCTGGCCATACAAGATCAAACAGCCTTTTTATACAATACAGAGGATTAACCCCTTTAGTTACACAGTAAGTATAGCAAGCATGCTATGCTGCATATACAGACAGATTTTACTGTTGTGGGTTTAGTAACACTTTAACACAGGCAGGGTAGCCCACCTGCACATGCTCAGTTGTGTTTTTAATGTTGGAGAGAACATTTATTTGTTCTCAGAGATAGCCAGATTACATGATATTGACATCACACATATGTGCATGTATACAGGCTATAGTGGAAATCTCCTCCTTCCTGAACTCTCTGCATGAAGAAACTGTGCAGTCTAGCGTGTAAACGTGATATACAGATCCTCCAGAAAGTTATATAGTGGCAGTATTGTAATGTAAAAAGAAGATTTATAAGCTGTAGGCACTGTGGGGGAAGGGGCAGATGAACTATTTTCATATTACTGGGTTTAGTAACACTTTAAACCAAGCTCCACCCAAAAGTGGATCTTCCACTAGTTGGATTCCTCCCCCCCTCAGGTGTCACATTTGGCACCTTTTTGGGGGGGGGGGGGGGGGGGTC
>BLSH010208449.1:181999-201183 GCA_018402905.1 Glandirana rugosa | reverse complement strand
ATCCACTGCAACCTTGCTAACACCCCATTCCCTGTCATACTCATCCTCGTGTTCATCACACCTGGACATCCAATTCAAACATGCTAACACCCCACCCCCTGTCATCCTCATCCTCCTTTTCATCATACCTGGACATCCACTGCAACCTTGCTAACACTCCACCCCCTGTCATCCTCATCCTCCTTTTCATCATACCTGGACATCCACTGCAACCTTGCTAACACCCCACCCCCTGTCATCCTCATCCTCCTTGTCATCACACCTGGACATCCACTGCAACCTTGCTAACACCCCACCCCCTGTCATTCTCATCCTCCTTTTCATCATACCTGGACATCCACTGCAACCTTGCTAACACCCCACCCCCTGTCATACTCATCCTCGTGTTCGTCACACCTGGACATTCACTGGGGTGTGTGACAAACGCGGATTCACTGCCCTCCTCACTGACGGGTGACCGAGGGCCCCCTTGATCTCACACCGCGCTTGTCACTAACGTAACAATACCACTTGCAGCTTGCAGGACCACTGTCTAAGTGCTAGCCACCTGAGAGAGATTGGTTCTGGCCTAATTCAAGCAATTAACCCTTTCCATGCCACCATTTCTGGATGCCAGCCAGAAGACCCGGAGTTTAGCAATACCACTTGTGATTTTAGAATAACCACCTGTAACACACACTGTCACCACAGACAGGGATATTCAGATGAGTTATCCTAAACAGTAGTGCTCTTCAAAAGAACAGGTTCGTTATAGCTTGCTTTAAGAGCTTTGGGAAAAAGATTAACACTTTTCAGAATAAGGTTTAATAATGAAAAGGTCAAAATTGGTGCAGATAAGATATTTACAGAAAAATGGTGTTACAAAGCAATTAGAGACATAATATACAGCAGCAAAGAGATAAGACAGAATGGAAGGGGAAAAGTTACTTGCATTTAGATGTCCGTGATTAATCAGAGGTTCGTTGATAGGTCCACAGGTTCTCAGATGTTTGTTCTTTGATGGTAAGGTGAGAACTCTCCACTGTCCAGTCTATTCCCTTTTTCTCTGAAGGCCAAGGCGTATGGCCATATGCCCCTGACCACTCACATGGGTAAGGAGGGCTCGTGAGCTGTCCAGGGCGGACCGTGGAATAACCCTCCCTAATATGCAATTTGCAGGATAAAAACCATATCTCAGGATGGGATTATCATGCAAACCATTAAGGTATTAAGGTTCACCATACCCAGTGCATTAAAATAAGTCCAAACACAACAGACTTGTCACCCTCCATTACCCTGGGAAGAGGATAAACTGTCAGTGGCTTCCTGTACGATCAAATTCATTGAAGTTTGAATTAGTTTTATTCTGTATGAATTTCCGCATTCAGATATATACTTTTTATTAATATGTCACGTTCCTATCTGGAGTTATGAAATGTGGGTCAATCTAAGCTCAAATTTGCTTGAGGTTCTCTGGAATGTCAGAGCTGCCTGAGGGAGGGGGCTTATGGCCCTTTTATCTTCTCAAGCCTCCTCTGCTGTCTCTTAATGGATCTGATTTATTGGTTTATGATCCGGCTTGCCAAAACATCTCCAGACTTTTTGGAGCCTGTTACCATGACCTAGGCATTCCTAAGTTGTTGGGAGGGGGAATGAGGAGTGAGGGGGTTTGTCCTAAATTAGATCTGTCAAGACTTATAACATTCTTTATGCTTTTCTTTAAGCTCATGGGAAGTGGCAAAGATGTTGCACTGGTGGCAAGATCAACAAGTATCTTCTGTTCTTGTTAAAAATGTCCTTAGCCTGAAAAGTAAAAACTAATGCAGCCAAGGACTGATTTTACTGTTGTGGATTTAGTAACACTTTAATCTGATCAAACAAGAAATGCTTTCCATTCAGAGCAGTTTTTAAAAATACTTAAATGAATAAACACACAGGGGTGGACTGAGATAAATAACTACAAATATGTCAAGCCTTAAAGTTGTGTGTGCCTGTGAAAGGCGAAACAGTACCCAAAATTGTACAATAACTGTCATTTCAAAAGCCTTTTCAGCTCACTAATCTAGAGTTAAAGAAAATGGTACCCCAACTTTTCATATTCCTGATATGTCTCTGTTGTATCATGTACTTGTGTTAAAAAGTATCCTGTTCTCTCTTCTGTATTGCTTCCTTTGTGTGAAACACCTGGTGATCCTGCCAGTCACCCTGCTCTCCTATTTCAAACTGACTACTCTAGGCACATCTTTCCAAGTGTCCTCAGTTTTCTGGTTGTGTTGGGAACACAGCCTGTCTTCAATAATCAAACTTGTGCTGACACGCCCCCCCAAATTCCACACATCCATTCACTGGGAAGATCAGGGTACTGCTATTTCTCCACCCCTGCTAACCAAGCCCCATATAAAGCTGAGCACAGAGATTATGTGATCAATTATAAAGAAAAAGTATTTTTAATGTTTGTTGATATATACACACAAATGCTTTACCTTTCATTTCTATTGTAAGCTGAATGGGTTGTTTAACAAGGTAGGCATTCACATATACTTTAACTATGAATGATAGTCTTAGAATTACTGCTCTTACTTCAACATTTTCCTTGATAACTCACATGTGTAGCGCAAATAAAGTTAATAAACATGTGCGCATCCTAGGTTTGTGTATTCATTCGTGTGTGTTTTTTATTTTATTTTAACTTTTTTTTTTCTAACCCTTTTCTTCATTTAACCACTTGCTTACTGGACACTCAAGCCCCCTCCCTGCCCAGGCCAATTTTCAGCTTTCAATGCTGTCACATTTTGAATAACAATTGCGTGGTCATGCAACACTGTACCCAAACAGTGACATATATATATGGATATATAGTTTGATATAAAAATTTGAAAACAGGTAACTTTTCTCCTTCACTGACGTGAGCTGATGAGGCAGCACTGATAGGAAGCACTGAAAGGTGGCACTGATAGGTGGCACTGATGGGCACTTATAGGCACTGGTTGGTGACACTGATATGCAGCACTGATAATTGGCACGATGATGAGGCACTGATTGGCAGCACTAATGATGAGGCACTGATTGGCAGCACTGATAGGTGACACTAGTGGGCATTGCTAGGTGGCACTGGTGGGCACTGATAGGCAGCAATTATATGCACTGGTAGGTAGCACTGGTGGGAACTGCATAGCAGCAGTGGCTCTCTGTGATCGGGACCGATGTCCCTCTGACAGAAGCCACTAATCAGCTTTCTTTTTCTCCTTTAAGCTGCTTCATCATGTGTACAACCTTGGCCACTGCAGCTAAAGGGGGTGCGGTTGGGGTGGGGGTGATAAAAACACGTTTTAATTATGGGGTTTTAACACTCCCAAAACTGCAAATGTAAATTAATCCTTACTATTATGAGCCCCCTATAAGGCTGCTTTCATACTGATGTGCTGTGGTTTACCTTCACTGCGGGTGCAGCGTAGTGCATCTGTATCAGTGTGAAAGCAGCCCTATACTATTATGCCCAGTGCATTGTTTCACATTGACCTGAAGATCTCTTCTTTCCTGCTACTGACACCACTCTGGAGACCGCTAGCCGGGATAAGAGGTGGAGTGCAGTTGGCATCACTCCGCATGGGACAGGAGCCAGAGGAGGTATCAGCTTATGCGGCTCTTGCTACCTACTACAGCTCCATTTTTACAAGTAGTCCCAGGGCCATCTTTAATATTGACTTGACCCTGAGCAAACCTATTTTTTGGGCCCTCCCAAATCCACTTATCAACTATTTGGGGGCAGAGCATGGTTTAAGAGGCTGCTGTTTTGGGCCCCACAACTATGACTGGGCCCGGGGCAGCTGCCCCTTTTGCCCTGTGTTGAAGACGGCCCTGAGTAGTCCCTCTGCATTACACTCTGTTTGATGCTCTGGAATGGTGGGTCAGCAAGCTCAGACCACGATCTACTAGTCACCTGCAGGTTGCTGACCCCCGGTGTAGGGGATGTACTTTTAGTGTTTATTGCTTGAAGAACTTCAGGGAAAAGGGCAAATGGGCCTGGGTACTTCAAAATGCTTAGTAGTTAGTAATTAGAGGAACGTCTCTCCTAGTAGTAGTAGTAGTTAATGGTGAACAGCCCAAGGCCTCATAGCTGAAGACCACAGGGCAAGCCTTTGAGCATCTAGTTACTTTGCGCAAATGCACAACTACTGGTGCCCAGTACAATTTCCAGCACACAATCTCAGCAATCAGCTTAAGGTCACTACTAACAAGTCCCAGAACTGCCCCCTTCCAGCTTCCTCTGGACATGGTCCAGTAAGTGAGATGGCACCCTTTCAGGACCAGATCCCTGGTGGCATGGTTCTGCAATCAGCTCTTGAGCAAAGTTAAACAAAGCCCTCAATCGTGGCACCTCTGAGGCCCCCTAAGCAGTTGGACAGTCCATGGGCTGCCTGAGAACAGCAGCTTCTGCACCTCTGGAACCCTCTTGGAGAGAAGGAGCCCTGCTCTCGAGTATCTCAGACTATTTATAGACATTCCAGCCCATTACTTGGCACTTACTCTCCAGGGATTGGTTGGAGCCTAGCAACCTACATTAAGAGGGTGCTACAGTTTTATAACATAATTTTGTTTTACAGCAGCCAAGCCATCATACCAACCAGAGATGTACAACCTACCTATTACTTCAATAGATGTGTGCAAAGCAATTCGTTTATAAGGCAGATACAGCCAGATATTGTAAAGCCATTTATACCAAGCTCCATACAGCTCTTTCAGGCTTGTAGGCCATCATCAATGGAAGTACACCAAGATAGGTTATAGCAAAAAAGCACTTCATTGAACCAGTGCAAAGCTTTTTGGTTAATTTTCCTCCGCACCATAACTGGCTATACTTAAAATGTCATGAAGAAATTCAATTCAGTCTGCATTCTTGTGTACTGATGACCCCTGGGGAAGGCATTGTAGAATAGGATGGCCATATTTGTTTTTTTTAAGGGCTCCTTCACAACAGATGTGTTAGCCGGCTTGATCTATGCCCTGCAGATGCTATCTTTGAACTTTCAAGATAATGTGACTTCTTTAGGAGGAGTCAGTTCTATAGCACAGCCCCTCCCTCACAGCCTTTTCCTCTTCTGGGTGTGTCTGATTACTGTTTGCATTGGTCCAGCTCATTCTCTCCTCCCTCAACAAGCGTTTATATAGCTACTGGGGAATACTATAGAGCAGCCTTTCTCAACCAGGGTTCCCCAAGAGGCTGCTAGGGGTTCCTTGAGCAATGAGCAATTTTTGAATGTTGGAAATGTTACCATTGACTCCGATCTTTTGCTAGCTATCTGTAAGGAGGGCCATTCTTCCCCCTGACCACCAGTGTAAGGAGCTTCTTACCTCTAACCACCAATGTGAATGGCATTCTTCCCACTGACAACCAACGTATAGAACATTCTTCTCACTGAACACCAATGTAAGAGCCATTCTTCCTACTTACTACCAATATAAGGAACCATGCTTCCCACCAGGAGCAGCCGGTCCATTAGGGGCGCAGGGGTACCGCCCCCCTAGTTTGCATGCGGGGATACATGCAGGGCGCCAGACTCATACCTTTGTATGAGTTTTTTTTTTCAAGCCATGTGATTAGAGCTGGAGGCTCTAATTGGCTTGAAAAAGGTTGGGCTCCGGGCTCAATGCCACTTGTTACAATAACGAATCAACAGTCGCTACTGTCTTCCCGCTTCTCCTCCCGGTCAATCAGGACAGGGGGCAGATTGGGTTGGTGGAGGAGAAGCCAAGGAAGCCGTGCTGTGGAGGGGTGAGTGTGTGGGGGGGGGGGAGGTGTGCCATGGAGGGGTGAGTGCGGGAGGGGGGACGTACCATGCCGTGGAGGGATCAGTGATCTGGGGGATTTAGTTTTCCGCTCCCCCCAAAAAGGTTTAGCACCAGCCGCCACTGCTTCCCACTGACCGCTACTGTAAGGGCATCCTTCCCACTTACCACCAATGTAAGGGGCATTCTTCCCACTGACTACCAATGTAAGGGGCATTCTTCCCACTTACCACCAATGTAAAGGACATTCTTCCCATTGACCACCAATGTAAGGTGCATGCCTTTAGTTATACTTTAATAAGCCAATGAAGAGAGCAGTTTTACATTTACAGCTATTTCTGTTAATGAAATGACATTAACATTACTTCTTTGCCTCCTGAGTGGGCAAAGTGACAGGTTCTCTTGAATATTTCCAGAAATTGGAGACATTTTGTAGGTTTTGCTGGCTGCAGAACAGTGCATTGATTTGGCATGCATGAATGTATGCTCCCACACCTGATATACTGTATATGTGTGAATGTATTTACAATATGATATATAAAGGGTATATAAAAAAACAGATCTAGAGGCATTGTAGTATTAGAAATCAACATTTTCATTTCTATAAAGTGCGGCTGGTCCAGGAACTGCACGGTAACACAGACAGATGTATGAATTATTGTGGGTTGCTCATACAACAGCAGGATTAGTGGTTTGTTGCAGTGATGAACCTTTATTTCATTTCAGCGGTAGCGTCGGCTGGCACAATGTCCATTACCGGTCTGAGAACAACCCAAACTGGATGGCTGAAGGCCATATTCAACCTGATCCATGAATTAGGCTTCTTTAACCAATTCAGGTGCGAATGAGGTCTGAATTTTTGCCTGAATTTGCACCTGAATCAGACCAGAAGACGCACAGGACTCTTCTTCAATGCCCACCGCGGCCGTCCCAGAGCTGTGTGAACCAGCTCCATTGAGAGTCGGTCACACGCTCCTGTCATGCGAATTGGATGCGGCGCATATATGTGAACCCAGGCTTAAGGTGCTGCAGAAATCTTTGGTAACACATTTATTGGGCCATCTATTTTTATAGTAATGTAACATGGGAAATGTACTTCTGTATGTTCGTCTTTTCTGGTCTCCCAATTAAAGAGGAACTGCAGTCTGCTCACATAATTTGTAATAAAAACATATTTGCCATTCTGAAGCTTCCCTCTAACCACTTTGCGTATTATTTTATATATACTGTGATTCTGTACTTGCCAAATATGCTGCAGAAATCTCCCTCCACTGAGTCTGGCCGCAATCATTTTAACTGTGGGCAGTTGAAGCTGCTGCCTGTTCACTTCATGGATTTACACAGACACACAGAGGCACACCTCCAGCCCTGCCTCTCATTGGCCCTCTTATGACTCATCCCTCCTCCCTTCCTGGCAAACTCTCACAAGAGTGAGAAAGAGAGCTGTGCATGACAAGAAACAGGAAGTGGGCTGTATAAGCTATTTACTGGCAGAAAAAAAATGTTTTACTATCCAAAGTTAAAATAATAAGGGCACAGGATTTAATAGATAGAAAGATGAAAAAATGACTGAAGTTCTGCTTTAAATTACATTCTTTTGTTGGAACAATGTAAAATTAGGTTTCAGCAAAATGTTGCCCTTCTACACTTCACTATTGCTGTGAGAAATGTTTTAAATCAAAGCTATCCAAGCCGGTGGATTTGTAGATGCGGTTCATTCCAATGGCCTCCTAGGTCTCCAGATCTAACACCACCTGATTTTTTTCCTTTGGGGTCATCTGAAGCCAGTAGTTGCAATTGACCCAAACAGATCTTAGCACTAAAAGATGAAAATCATCTCTACTTGTAGGATATGTTTTTTAGGGAAATTAATCACTTGCCAACTGTTTACTGTACATATATACAGTGACAAGGCGGCTCTCCTGAGCAGGATCACGTACCTAGTACGCAGGGCCAGATTAAGAGCATCATGGGCCTGGTGCTAAGGATTTTGGTAGGCCTTTCATGCTCCCAACATTATGGGAACAGTTTGGGGATGGCCCCTTGCTGTTCCAACATGACTGCGCACCGGCGCACAAAGCAAGGTCCATAAAGACATGTATGAACGAGTTTGGGGTGAAGAAACTTAACTGGCCTGCACAGAGTCCTGACCTCAACCCAATAGAACACCTTTTGGCTGAATTAGACAGAGGCGGAGACCGTGAGCCAGGCCTTCTCGTCAACATCAGTGCCTGACCTCACAAATGTGCTTCTAGAAGAATGGTTAAACATTCCCATAGACACACTCCTAAACCTTGTGGACAGCCTTCCCTGAAGATTTTAAGCTGTTATAGCTGCAAAGGGTGGGGCAACTCAATTTTGAACCCTACGGACTAAGACTGGGATGCCATTAAAGTTCATGTGCATGTAAAGACAGGTGTCCCAATACTTTTGCCTAGCTAGTATATCTGCCAAGATCCTACACATAAATACTACATGTATACATCATTTAGGTAAGACCCTGAGTCAGGAGTTATGTTTATTTATTTATTATTTTTTTATTTTATTTCAGGTACTTATATAGCGCTGTCAATTTACGCAGCGCTTTACATATATATTGTACATTCACATCAGTCCCTACCCTCAAGGAGCTTACAATCTAAGGTCCCTAACTCACATTCATACATATACTAGGGCCAATTTAGACAAGAGCCAATTAACCTACCAGCATGTCTTTGGAGTGTGGAAGGAAACCGGAGTACCCGGAGGAAACCCACACAGGCACAGGGAGAACCTGCAAACTCCAGGCAGGTAGTGTCGTGTTTGGGATTCGAACCAGCGACCCTTTTGCTGCCAGGCAAAAGTGCTATCCACTGCACCGCCCACAGAATGTCTCTCTATTTTTAACAACATTGAGAGAACAAACAACATCTCTACAGGAAGTGACATGTTTGAGATTCAAACTCAGGACCTGAGCAATGGTAGGCAGAATTTCTACCCTGTGAGCCACAGGGCTGCTGCATGAGGAGTCCTTCTACACATAAATACACAGATACTGCAATTCTTGGAATATATAGGAATTACAGTACATTAGTCAGGAGTTTCTCTTCTTGATTTATTCTGTGATATTTGGTGTTTCTTGCTGTGTGAGTGTAGAATAGTGATGTTATCCTCAGATTTTTGGGAATAACATCTTTATTTCTGATGTTGTTACACATATCACTTTTTTGGGCTCAAGTTAAAGTGGTTGTCAACTCTGGACAACCACTTTAACCTTAAGGTATGCCTATAATAAGGCTTACAGTAGGTTCCCTGCATATCTCCTAAACCTGTATGGTTTAGGAGATATACAGTGTACTTGCATGTGCCAAAGTCATCGGCACATGTGCAGTGAAGAAACGGCATCTGTGCCATTTCTTCACTGAAATTGTGCCACGATTGGCGGCTCCCGTGTGCATGCGCGGGAGTGACGCCACGCAGCTCCGGCCTGTCACAGAGAAGATTGTGACCCCGGAAGGAAGAGGGGCGGAGATGGACACAGTCTTGAGCGGGGACATCGCGGGCTTCCAATGCAGCTAAGTGACACATAATAGACTAGTACGTGATGCATACTAGCCTATTATGCTTTTAAATTGCAGGGTAACAAAAAGTAACAAAGAAGAAGTAAAATCCATCAGGGTTTACTTCAACTTTAAGATTATTTGGAAAGAATAAAAAATAAAACAAATGGGACTAATTTTAAATTGCCATAAGCGACTGTATTGTTTTTGGTTTGTAAAGACAACTATGTGAGTTTGGGGAAATATTTTTGTGAGATAGATATCAACAAGTGAAAGTGACAGAGAAAAAAAATATTTTACCAAAACATGAAAAGATTACACATTCTACCATTCTTAAAAACAATCTAGATCAAAATGGCAATGTTGTTGCAAGGACAATTTCTTTGAGAGAAAGATACATTTCATCTCAACATGAAAAGGATTTCTTTGGGGAAATTACAATTGTATTAGAATGAATGGCTGAAAATTGCCTTGGGCTGCATTGCTCCTACTCCCAAAAACTCTCACAGCTCTAACTCCATGGAAGCAAAATTTAGAGCAGTTTCAGGTCTGAGCATGCTCAGTCATGCTCAGCTGTGCTCTGCACCTAGGAGTAAAGAGACGGGGAATCTATCTCTTCTCAGACTTTTTAAGATATTTCAGTGTATAAATCACTTTTTCACACAGTTTAAAAGCAGATTGTCTTTAAACAATATCCTGCAAATTTGAGTACAATTTAGGTGATTATATCATGCTCTAAACATTATTTCCATGTGCACATCTCCAGGTCGTAACTGGAGTAAGGATTTGGGCGCTATCTGTTGCCTGGACGCTATAGTGAATACTGTTATGGCGCTATTTTTGCCGTGGGCGCTATAGTGCATACCGTTTTGGAGCTATTTAGTGCCATTTGCCATTTTTTGGAGCTAAATAGCGCTCAGTAAATAAACCCCACAGAGTAATTGTTTTCTCTCTGTACTTATGGTGAGTCTGCATCCTTCTTACTCAAGGTAAAAAATATATATATGTACAAAGCTTGCTAATATAGTAAGGGAGGAATGCACTTAAAATTTGCTGGAAGATGTTCAGATGTCATGATTTTTTTTCTTATATCTTTAGGATGGTGATCATTCTTGCTGCTGTCATCTTTTCAGCTAGAAGATGTTTGCACAAAACACATCATTTACTTTGCAGTGTGGGAAAGTAACAATCAGCATTTATGGTTTACCATCATGCACTGTAGAATGCTCTTGCTCATAGAACAGATAGATCTGTTGATTGCATGAGAAGTATACTGGGCGCCGGCCATTCTCCCCCAAATGCAGGTACAGGAGGTGGAGGTGGTATAATTGACAGATGGTACCCTGGGTCAATCAGAGTGTGTGGATCCTTCCTCATCTCCCTCCACCAGCAAAAGACTAGCATGAGTGCCAATCAAGTGAGGCTGTCACTGTAGGGCAGGAGTTAGGAGGAAATAGGTATTTTGTGAAAGCTGTGGTGAAGAAACAAGAGTTAGCCTCTATGTTGTGCTACACTACACTGTGTAGAACTCAGCTGCCGCCTGTGATTTACATAACAATATCGTCTGCCAACAGCCCGCGATTTACATAACAATAGCGCCTACCGGCCGGCCGCGCTTTACATAACAATAGCGCCTGCTGCCCGCAATTTACATAACAATGGTGTACACACACACACACAGCTAAACAGCATTAATGACTCACTGGCAATGACCTATCTTGAGGTAGGGGCCTGGAGCTACAGCTCCAATAGCCCCTATGTTAATCCGGCGCTGCTAGTACATGTTCTTACACTCCCGGGTCTGGGACATGCATGCGTGCTGCTGGTGACCCGCTCCCGCTGCGATTAGACACAGCAGGAGCTGATCTGTGGGTACCCACCGATCGTTAGGAAGAGAGCCAGAACGGCGATCTGCCTATGTAAACAAGGCAGATTGCCATTCTGTCAGTAGGTGAGTCTTTGATCCTGTTTTTCCTGCAAAGCAGGAACACGGATCTTTGCCTTCCTATAGTAAAAGCACCTCCCCTACAGTAAGAAAGTACATGTTAGGAACACATTTAACCCTTTGAGCACCCCTGATGGTAACCCCTGCCCTGCCAGTGTCATTAGTACAGTGACAGTGCATATTTTTAGCACTGATCACTGTATTAGTGTCACTGGTCCCCAAAAATTGTCAAAAGTGTCAGTGTCCCGATTTGTCCGCTGCAACATCACATTCTAGCTATGAGTCGCTGATTTCCGCAATTACTAGTAAAAAATAAATAAAAATTCCGTAAACCTTTCCCATAGTTTGTAGACGCTATAACTTTGCGCAAATCAATACACGCTTATTGGGATTTTTTTTTACCAAAAATATGTAGCAGAATACATAGTGGCATAAATTTATGAAGAAATTTGATTTTTTACATTTTTCTATTGGATATGTTTTATAGCAGAAAGTAAAAAATGTTGTTTTGTTTTTCTTCAAAATTGTAGGTATTTTTTTGTTTATAGTGCAAAATATAAAAACAGCAGAGGTGATCAAATACCACCAGAAAAAGAGCATAAATTTTATTTGGGTACAGCATTGCACAACCGCGCAATTGTCAGTTAACCATTTACCGACTGCCCGCCGTCGTTATACGGCAGTACTTTGCTGTTGAATACTGTTGTTATGGCAGCAGATAGCTGCCATAACCCCGGTATCATTTTAACGGGCGGGGGCGGTCAACTTTTAGATAAAAGTGGTCTCTGCGGTGGATACCACCCTACCTGTCGCTTTCCGGTCGTCTCCGCCTCTTACCAGAGCCACCGGTATCGGCGGAGACGATCGTGTCCTTTCCCCTCAATGTCTGGATGCCGACTGCAGGGAAGATGGCCCCCTCTTGGCTCCATAGCATTGAAGGGGTGGAAGCAACGTCAAACGTCACTTTCGCCCAATGCTCTTAAAGTTGAATTTTTTTCATTTTTTTTTCAAATGACATTTATTCATTTATTTTTTTTTTTTTTATTGCATTTTAGTGTAAATATGAGATCTGAGATTTTTTGACCCAAGACCTCACATTTAAGAGGTCCTGTCATGCTTTTTTTCTATTAGGGGGATGTGTATGTTCCTTATAATTGGAATGAAAGTGACCCAATTTTTTTTTTAAAGGACAGTGTAAAAATAAAAAATAAAATAAATAAGAAAAAAAAAAAATTTAAAGCACCCTGTCCCGCTGAGCTCGGGCGCAGAAGAGAACGCATACGTAAGTTCTGCCTGCATATGAAAAAAGGTGTTCAAACCACACATGTGAGGTATCGCTGTGATCGTTAGAACTGGTAAACTATAGAAAATTTTAAACGTTGCCGATGGAAATTTTTAAGTGCCAAAGCTTGTTGCCATTCCAAGATCAGACGCAATTTTGCAGCATGACATTTTGGGTATCAATTTACTTGGTGTAACATTATCTTTCACAATTTGGAAAAAAATTAGGCTAACTTTACTGTTGTCTTATTTCTTAAATCAAAAAAGTGAATTTTTACCAAAAAAAGAAAGGCGCTTGTAAGGCTGCTGCGCAAATACGGTGTGACATAAAGTATTGCAACGACCACCATTTTATTCTCTAGGGTGTTAGAAAAAATAAATATATAATGTTTGGGGGTTTTAAGAAGTAATGATCTTAACTTGTAAATACCAAATCTCAGAAAGAGGCTCGGTCCTTAAGTGGTACACAATGCTGTATTGCAAAAAATGGCCTGGTTACGAGGGGGGTAAATCTTCCGGAGGTCAAGTGGTTAAGAAATGCCCGAATCCCTAACATAAATGTATAATATGGAACCTTCTAAATGGGATATTCAAGGGCTTGAAAGTATACCAGAATGAAAAATTGTAACAAGCTTTATTTTTACACATTAAAATAATATAATGGTTACAGGACACAAATTGATGCGGTCATAAAACATATTGCATGTTTTTACGCAAATACACTACAGATTCCTGTCAACAATATATGGAGACAGGAAAACTCAACGCGTTTCAAAATATTTGCTTCAGGGGTGAGTGGTTTCAAGTCTATTTATCCAAAAAGGTACAGTTTATGGTGAAAAGACCACATCATTTGAAAACAAAAAAGTAAGGTTTGCCACTGCCTGTTGCCAAAACTCTGCATCTTGCTGGGAGAGAAATGCAATAGAGGATCAGCTATGTCTCCCACCACTTGGAAAAGTAGAGATGGCTCACTAAGGATCCCCACCTGATCTCTGAATCCAAGGGATTGCTTGGTGTATGGTTAGAGTGTATGACTGTCCCACTAAGCTCAAATACTGTGCTTAGGGAGTACCAGGAATGGGTGAGAGGGGGAGAAAATGTCTAATTTATGGGAGCTCAGGAGAGATTGCCCAGGATATTTGAAATATGACAGTGCCAAACTGAGCTCAAAATCACATGAAGAGAATGCTTGCATGTGATTTCCAAGGTTTGTGTTACAGAAGTCTGATTCCTGATATATAAGTGGTTTGCACCGTCATGGTCTGAGGCACATCACATGGCATCACAGATCACTGTATTAGTGTCACTGGTTCCCACAAAGTGTCAGTTAGTGTCCAATTGGCCGCGGCAATATCAAAGTCCCGCTATAATTTGCTGATCGCCACCATTACTAGTGTATAAAATAAATAAATAAATAAAAATCAATATACGATTATTGGGATTTCTTTACCAAAAATATGTAGAAGAATACATATTGACATAAATTTGTAAAGAAATTTTATTTATTTATTTATTTTTTATGGGATATGTTTTATAGCAGAAAGTAAAATATATTGTTCAAAATTGTCGGCCTTTTTCTGTTTATAGTGCAAAAAAAAAAAAAACCCAGTGGCTATCAAATACCACCAAAAAAAGCGCTCTATTTTTGGGTAAAAAAACAACCTAAATTTTAGGTGGGTGCAGCGTTGCATGACCGTGCATTTGTCAGTTAAAGTACCGCAGTACTGTATTGCATAAAATGACCTGGTCATGAAGGGGGGGTAAATCTCCTGGAGGTCAAGTGGTCATGGCCTTATTCACACAGGTGTCCTTAAGGTGTTCTTAAGCGTCGCATACATCTGTGTGAAGGGTCGTCTTTACCAGCTCAGGATGCACAGGCGTTCCGTACATGAGTTCGCAGGCAGTCCTATTCCATTTCTCTTCAGTCAAAAGCACTGGTCCCAATTTGACAGCTGTGTGGGTGCCCAGGCACAGACAGTGCCAAACTGAAAGCAGCCGCTTTTATGTCAATATGGGACATTCTGTAGGTATAGGACGCTTGCAAACTGTGCATGCGCGTGAGACATATAATCTTACAGTACGCGTTCCACTTTCGTTCCGCATTCCACTCACTTTGCGACAGGTGTTCTGTCGATAAGCAACGCTCTCTCTTGAATGGCACAAGCACATTTAAAGAAAAGCCGCTGTTTTGTCCATATAGGCATGTGCTATTGAGAGCGTTCAATATCGACAGAAAACAGCCGCAAAGCAAGGGTATGGGACGCAGTTTGCAAGTTGTCACTGATCGACAACACGCTGCATCCCAGTAGACATCAATAGTACTTCCTGCATGCAGCTGCACGGAACACCTGTGCATCCCATGTGGGTAAAGACAGCCCTTTAGATAGTATGCATGTGCCAGGACTTGTTTAGGCTGAGGCCAGTTTAACCGTCAGCTGCACTGTATTTTTCATGGCAGGTGTTCCGTCTGAATCGGTGACCCATCAGATTGGGTAACGGAAGTGACAGTTGGGAAACATTGACAGTGCTATCTCCTCCATAATAGGAAGCTTGTCATCAGACTTTCATTAAATGGATTACTGGTTATTTTCATGAGAGATGTAGATTTAAAAAGATTGAAAAGGGCTTTTGAAATTACATTAACATTTAAGCATTGCATGAGAGTTTTATGGTTGGGTTTACATCTACTTTAATGCTGAAAAATAATGTAGCCTCCTAATCCTAACATTTTACAAAATACATTGCACACTAAAAATACAAATATATCAGTAGATCCAGGTTTCTTTTGAGCCTTTGTGTTCATGGAGAAAGTAATGTCCCTAAATACCACATCAAAAACATAATCAGAGAATTTGCCCAGGACTATGAAGTAATATTTGCATGTCTCCATCCACTATCCTGAAATTAAAGCGTTTGCTACCCCAACACTTCATATTCCTGATATGTGCCTGCTGTACCATGTACTTGTATGAGAAAGTATCCTGCTCTCTTTGTATTGCATCCTTTATGTGAAATCCCTGGTGTTCCTGCCAGTCCCCTTGCTTTCCTTTAAAAACTGACCACACTAAGAAGGGGAGAGCACATGGTCAGTACTCTAGCTCCAGCCTTTTTCAACCAGGGTGCCTTCAGGTGTCATCAGGGGTGCCTTAGCAAAAATGCCTAGCTATTGCCCAAAAATGATATACCAGCCAGTAGGTGGATCAAGCCTACCTATTAGTTACAGTACATAAACCCACAGGTTTTCATTGTGCACCATTATAACCTTCTAGCCACCAGTGTCCTAACAACCAATGACATCATTGGGTTGATAAGGAGGTCGCCAGGCACCTGCACAGCATCCTTGTTTGCCCCTCATCTTCTCCTCTCTGTCAACACTGGGGGCACAGAGACATGCTGGAATCCTAATCAGTTCCAGTGTGCACAGGTGTGTTTGCTTTGGAAGAATCAATCACCTCTAATATTGGGTGTCCTAAGCATGTGGATGCTGCTGGATTATGTAAAACTATTGATTTTTAAATTTTATAATGGGGAGCCGTGAGATTGTGCAGAATTTTTAAGGGTGCCTTGAAGGAAAAAAAGGTTGAAAAACACTGCCCTAGCAATGTTGGGAGCTCAGTGCACCCTCCTCCAATAATCAGACTTGTCCTGACACACTCCACCCCCCTACACAGCCATTCACTGGGAAGCTCAGGGTGCTGCTGCCTCTCCTCCTCCCAGCACGTAGGCAGCTGAGAACCGAGGGAATGTGATCACTTATAAAAAAAGGGAAAAGGTATTTATAATGTTTTTTTTTTTTATCTATACAAAAAGTTTTGCCTTTCATTTCTATTTTAAACCGAATGGGTTGTTTTACAAGGTGATCGTTTACAATCACTTTAAAGAGGAAGAAGATAACTTTGTTCTGCCTTGTTCTGTGTATAAAGAAGTTTCCCTCTAATGATGAAAATCCGAAGTCCAGAAAATACTGTGAAGGAATCCTGTTGTTTACCCTTCCATTCTTCTACCCTTGCCTATTCACAATACGCCTTAGGCTCCATGCACACAGGACGTTCAAAAAAGTCTTTCTGGATGTCGGACTGCTGGCAGGAAACTGCTACTTTAAAAACATGCTTTTAACATCGTTGTTTAACCACTATAGCTGATTGATGGCTACATCGCGGATCTGAAATGCCGGGAGGCCGTCAATAGACATCCTCCCCTTTAGCTCGTGCCAGGCATGCTCTCAGAGCCACTGGTGGCACGCGCGTGTGCCACCGCACGCCGCGTGAGCGTGCCCGCGGGTCGGGCGGACTCGATGTCCGGCGGAGACCAGCGATCCCTGCACAGACAGCCAGAACGGGGAACCGCCGATGTAAACACTCAGGATCAGTGAGATCTGTTATGTCCCTGTTAGCCCCGCCCCCGCACAGTAAGAACACATACAGGGAACACAGTTAACCCCTTCATTGCCCCCTTAGTGTTAACCCCTTCTCTGCAAATGACATTTATACAGTAATCAGTGTCTGTTTTTAGATCTGATCGCTCGCTGTATGAGTGTCATTGGTCCCAAAAAAGTGTCAAAAACGTCAGACATGTCCACCGCAATATCGCAGTCCCAATAAAAATCGCAGATCGCTGCCATTACCAGTTAAAAATAAATAAATAATACATTTTAGCAATTTTAGGACATTCAGATAACAGCTCATAAACTCCCCTGCTGATAAACTTAACCTCCTTAGCGGTATTCCCGAGTGTGGCTCGGGGTGAACCCCAAGCCACACTTGGGATCGCATCCCTGGATCCTGGCAAAGTTACTTACCTTGTCCCCTGGATCCAGCGATGTCCTCTCGCTGTGTCCTTCAGCGGAATCTTTCACCTGATGCCTCTGGGTTCCGGCCTCCGTTCCCTGCAATCATTGCGTCGCATGGGGGCGGAGCCTGGCGGCAAATTCAAAAAGTGCAAAACACATAACACAATCTGTAAGATTACATTACTGTATCAAATCATTTCACATCCCTTTTGTCCCTAGTACTTTGTCCAGTGCCCTGCATGCACTTTTATATTATATATGCCATTCTTTCTGCCTGGAAACTTGAGAACCTCCATGGCATCCAAAAAGCGTCCCTTTAAGTCAAAAGTGGTTTTTGATCAGCTAGAAAACAGTGATAGTAAATAAGAATCATTTGCAGAATTGAGTGATACTGATTTGTGAGGAAATTTATCATCAGAAACTGAAAGTGACGACAGAGAAAATTCTACAACTGAGCAAATTTCAGTGTTTTGATTTGATTACATTACTGAGTACATTTTATTACTATTATATTATTATTTTCGATAAATATTTATAGTTATTTATTATATTATAATTTATGATTTTGTTGTTTCAAACGTTATCATACCCGGGATGTCTACTAGACTCTTGTTTGGACAGATTTAAGTGAGTTATTCCTAAGAATTACAGCCCTACAATATAAAATGTCAAATTTCTGTGTGAAAAAATGTACCGCCTTGAGACGCAAAAATCTGACATCATCATACCGCCAGGGAGGTTAAAAAAACATCCATGTATGAATGGACACATGAGTTTATCAGCTACCGTGTGCATGAGGCCTTATACTCATATTCTGTTAAGAGGATTCAAGGCCTTCTATGGGGGGTGGGTAAACAATGGGATCTCTCCTTATCCATTCACAGAATGCCTTGAATCCTCTTAAAAGAATGGGAGTACATGGCAGCTTGTGAATAGACAAGGGGAGAAGAAAACAAGGGTAAATGGCAGGATCCCTTCAGTGTATGAGAGGTGCAGCCCTCATAGCTCTCCTGCCCACGGCGCAAGAAGAATGAAAGAAACTAAAATTATTAATTCCGATTCCACCATTTTCATTATCAAGACTCTAACCCTTACAACCCTTCTAGGCTGCCGTGGGGACAGACAAGGTGAATAACCCCCCCCCGTTTTTCTTTTTTTTTTTTTCTTCTCCCTTCTCTCCCACCTCCGCATTCCTCCCCAATCTCCCTCCTCCCATCCCTTCCCTTCGGGTTATCCCCCCCCACCTCACCTCCTCACCCCACCTTCCCTTACACAATGAGATATGCCGATTTACCTTCGATCTGGGACATTAACCATAAAATAACCCTAAAGTAAGCTTTTCTCGCTAAGGGAAAAGAGAAAGATGACATTACAGGCTCAGTTCACTCCTACATCTTAACACCCCAATCAAACATCTAACAAGAGACTAACTCTAACTCCTTTAACTGCTTCCTGACCGCGCGCCGTCTTTTCACGGCGGCAGTCGGGTAGCTGGGCGCGAATCGCCGTAAATAAACGGCGATTCGCATTTTGGCCACCAGGGGGCGCGCGCGCGCACCCGCCGCACTCCTGAGGAGTGTGCCCGCGGCTCGGGGGAAGAAAAGGGACATCGGCGAGTAGCGCCGAGCGGCCGTCTGTAGCCCAGGCGGGCTCGGCGCCCGTGTGAGGAGTCCTCACGCCGCCCACGCGCGCGCGCGGGGGACCACCGGTTTTACGCTTAGCGGCAAATAAATGCCGCTAAGCGCGGGTCGATGGGCTGACGGCGGCACTTTTCTGCCGCGCGCCAGTCCTTCGTCAATTTCCTCAATCTCAATCAGAGAACAATCTACAAACTAACCCCACAATTCTACATCCTCACTTG
>BLSH010208449.1:149037-171186 GCA_018402905.1 Glandirana rugosa | reverse complement strand
TGAGCACGATCGTAGCGATCGTTGTTTTAAGCAGAGTTTGATCTGCAACTCAAAGCAGCGGTATTTGAAATCTCTAATTTCTGCTATCTGTCCTCAGAGCAACAGCACAGAAAGCAGTAGTAAAGTAATCTATCTCAGGATGCAGGATCAGGTCTTAAAATGTCTCAAATCTGTCCCTCACGCAGTCAGCTACCTTTCCCTACACTAACCCAAGGAGCATGTGACTGCAGCACTGTGACTCCAGCTTATAAAGAGGCTGGGTCACATGATGCACTGGCCAATCACAGCAATGCCATTAGTAGGCATGGCTGTGATGGCTTCTAAGGGCAAACCAGTGAAACACTTGTTGATTGGCTGCCCTGCAGCTTCTCAACACGTGGAGTAAAATAGCAGAACCCCAGACCGAACCCGAACGATTTTTGAAATGTCCGGGTCCGGGTCCGTGCCACGGACACCCGAAAGTTCGGTACGGACCCGAACGTTACAGTCCGGGTTCGCTCAACACTACTTACCTGCTCTGTGTAGTGGTTTTACACAAAGCAGCCCCGAGCCTCCTCTTCCCTGGTCCTTGCTGGCTCTCTTGGCCCCCTCCCTCCTGTTGAGTGCCCCCACAGCAAGAAGCTTGCTATTGGAGCACCCAAACTGAGACGCTTCTCTGTGTGTCCATTCAGACACGGAGGCATGGCCCGGCCCCTCTTTCTCCTTAGTGGCTCACTGACTTTGATTGACAACAGCGAGAGCTGCTGTCTCAGCCATTGAGAGAGTCCCGGACAGCTGAGTCTCTCGTACAACATCGCTGGATCGAGATGGGGTTCAGGTAAGTATTAGGGGGGCTGCTGCATACAGAAGGCTTTTTATCTTATTATAGAATGCAGTAAGATAAAACACCTTCTGACTTTACAAGCACTTTAAGGCTGCATTCACACGGGCATATGCCATTGAAAATCAGTGGATTCTACCTGGCAGAGCTAAACGCTGAATGTGCTCAGTGTGGCTGAACAGTAGTGGCGGCTGTCAGATTTCAATCTATGGCCAATGCCACAGCTGTTCACATTTAAAGTGGAATTCTGGGATTACTGTTAATTAAAATGATTTGTTTAGGCCAAGCTGGTCTGAATCAACTATTTCCTTCACTAACAGATGCACCAAATGTAATCACTGCATGGCAGCTGCATTCAGCACTGCAATCTAGCAGCAGGACAGGGACTTCGGGTTCAGTTCCTGGAACAAAATCCAGTCGGGCTGAGCACTGCCCAACCATTTCTAAAAAGCCTTGTATTTATGAAGGAAAACAATGCTTCCTCCGGTTGGCTGAGGTGGGGAGGTTTGCATGTGGCCATAGCAGAATACAGCTGCATCTCCTGTAGCCTCCTATAAGTGCAGAAAACTATCCTCCCCCGGCCTCCCATGTGAATGGGGCCTAATTGTTATAATGATACATACTAAATGTATAGGGACTACTTGGTTTTTGATTGTTTACATGTGTTCAGAGCAGAAGTGTAAGACTGTCCTATCTTCTACCTGAGCTCACTGCTCATAACCCTAACGCTAAAAAAACTGCCAATCAGCCTCTGTAATAATATGAACCTCCCCTCATGAATTGTGATAATAATGCAGCCGTTCTCTTTTTGTATTACTTGATTTTTTTACTTGTATGCTCTCCCTTTATGTGAAGCACCTTACTCTTAAAAAGTTATACATATGTTTAATTTGTATATTTCATGTGCTGTTTTGGGTTATAAATGATATTTCTATAAATCACTACTCTCATATTATATTATTACATTATTCAACAATAGCTCCACTGTTTCCAAGATGGGCTCCAAAATAAAACTGCCATCTACAATATACCTAAAGGAAACATACTGTTGTTAAAAAAAAAAAAAAATAAGAAAGAAAACATACTGAGGAAGATTTATTAAGCAGATTACCATAGGATCTAAAGCAGTGGTTCTCAACTCCCGTCCTTAGGACCCACCAACAGGCCAGATTTTAAGTATTACCTTGGGGAAATGCAGACTAGAATACTGCAATCACTGAGCAGCAAATGATATCACCTGTGATGCATTTCAGTTATCCTGAAAACCTGGCCTGTTAGTGGGTCCTGAGGACAGGAGTTGGGAACCACTGATCTAAAGTATGTGTATATTTGTCCACAGTCCTCTTATAGTGATTCTAAAGGCTCTTTTTTCCCCTATAATAAAAAAAATGCTATACCTGCCTGCATTTTACAATGATATTGCATGGAATGGTTTATTACTTTTTCCTTCGCAGTCCCCTGCCCAGCACTGTACTCTCTGCATCTTTTCTGAGTGTCCCCATAACAATATTGTGCTGTGGGGCAACTCCCAAGCCGGGTTATGCGCATCCATAGACACACACAGTATGGCTGAACTCCGCTCCTTCATCACAGGATTTGACTGACAGCAACAGGAGCCAATGGCTCCCGCTGCTCTCTGTCTGTCCTGTAAGAGCAGGAAGAGAAACCAGCGCTACTGTAGTCGGGTACAGCACCAGATAAGTATTTAGGAGGGGGGGGGGGGGCTAGTAAGAGCTAGTGGAAGGTTTTTACCTTAATGCAGGTAATACATTAAAGTAGAAACCCTTTTGACTTTAGAACCACTATAAATGTGTCTATTCTAGCTAAAGTTCAAAAGGCAACAATTCCATACAAGCACGGGAATTCACAGGTACTATTTAAAGTGTTTGTAAAAAGTTTTTTTTTCTTTGAGATAGTGAAAAAGGGTTAGATTTTCTGTCTGTCTTTTTTTGCTTTCTGTGTTCCTGTTGATGAAATTCCTGCGGACAAGAAGTAAGGGCAGATCTCCTCAATGCAATTCAGTCCACAATAAAAAGCTGGCCAAAAGTCTAACACATTCCCAGTCTAATATGTATTTTTCTTAACTGTACAATACAGGGCACAGGCTCCTTTAAATCTTGACTATGGCTTACATGCTGCCACGTTCAGGTGAGGAGACCGGTAAGCAAAGCAGTTAGGACAGCCCATATAACAACTCCTGCTCCTACCTATTCTTAGGTGATGAATGACCTCTCCTTACTGAGAGTAGGTTCTAAACCATGGCTCGACAAAACTCAGGCACCAGGTCGCAATAGCGACTGGAAATGGCATCCTGGCACCTGGGTCACACTGCAGCAGCCATACCGTGTCCATCAGTGCCACCTGTCAGTGTGCCGCTGTCACAATCCTGGGGGTAGAGTCTGGTTTGTGTGGGTAGCAACCTCTCTTACTATCCCGATTCAGGAGCCCCTGAAGGTGGGAACAGGAGGCTCGGGAATGCGGGGTGGCACGAGGGCTTGGCTGGTAGCAGGTACTAGCAGAATAGGCTTCAGTGAGGCTCGTGCAGAGATGGTAGAGTAGTGGTACCGGCCAGGTCGGCAAAGGTCAGGCAATGCAGCACAGAAGGATGGTCAAGCACAGGCAGGGTTCGTGAACAGGCAGGCAGCGAGGTACAGAAGGGATCAGGCAGAAGAGCGGTCATGGACAAGTTGGGGTCGGTACAGGCAAAAAGCACGGGTGGTCAGATCAAGCCGGGGTCACAGGAATAGGAAATGCACAGGTTGAGATCGCTGGGAAACACAGGATATGCTGTAGAACGGACAGCACTGGCTGCAGGGTGCTGTCAGCTTAAATGGGCCGTTTGGCGCACACACGCACAGGCGCGCACACACGCACAGACGTGCACCCGCGCAAAGGCTTCCGGACCCGAATTCCAGGAGCAACATTTGTTTCCTAACATTGCCCCCCCCCCAAGGGGCAGCCTCTGGATGCCCAACCGGGCACACTTAGCAAGGTTGTTTCTCCAAAATGTTTTAAGGTATTCTTCAGCGTGAATATTGTTTTCAGGCTCCCAAGAATTCTCTTCTGGGCCATAGCCCCTCCATTTAATCAGGTACTGGATGCCATTACCCCTCTCCCTGCAGTCCAGGACAGCCTCCACCTCAAACTCTTCTCCATTGACTAATACTGGCTCTGGAGGATTAGCGCTCCGTTCTGTAAAGGGGTCCCGAACAACAGGTTTTAACAGAGTCACACGGAAGACCAGATGAATTCTTAAGGTATTGGGGAGCTCCAGTTCATAGGCCACTCTATTAATCTTCCTCTTGACTGGGAAAGGGCCAATGAACTTAGGTCCTAGCTTCTTGGATGGGAAGGCCATCTTCAGATTGGTTGTTGCCAACCAAACCCATTCACCGGGCTCCAGGTCCAGCTGCCCCCTCCTTTTTTTGTCAAAAGTCTCCTTGTAACACTCCTGGGCCTTGCCCATGGTTTCCTGCAGCAGTTTATTGTTATCCTCAAGGAATTTTACTGTACTCTGTACAGCTGGCACCGGGCTTTTAGGGACTACATTGGGGATAAAGGATGGATTGAAGCCGTAGTTCGCAAAGAATGGGGATTGCCCCGTGGCGGAATGAACCGTGTTGTTATACGCAAACTTGGCTAACAGTAACAAAGAGACCCAATCATTCTGTGAGAAGGAGAAACATCGCAGATACTGCTCCAAGGTCTGGTTGGTCCTTTCAGTTTGACCATTGGTCTGCGGGTGGTAGGCTCTGAAGAAGAGGTGGAAACCTTGAAAAGCGTTAGCCTTCGTTGTGTGAGATACCAGTCGTGCAGTATATGTCCATGAATTGAAAGGACTCCACATATGCTTGTAATGCTTCATTTCACGGCTCGTTTGTGAGTATGATTTTAACTTTTTTATTATTTTATCAAAAGATAATGCGCTAGGCCAGTGCACCATTGTTTTTTTGTCTTTGCTACAGTGCCTTTGGACTACCCCTACTTTATCAGTGACTGCAAGGCGGCTCATTATCTAAAGTCCTATCTTAACAAATATAAAATTGAACTATCGGATGGAAGATGTCTCCCCTCTGAGTGCAGGAAGGAAAGTGTTTTGTTTGTGACAAAAATGTTGTTACTGTGCCACAACAGTCCATCTTTCATTAATAGCCTGTGATCGGGAGAACTGGAGGTCCCGGCTAGGGACCGTCAGATCCGGGACAACAGGTCTTCCTGGGTGAGTAAGAAGTTACCAGGCTGGAGGATGGTGTCTGGTGGAATGGTACTCTCTGGATCACAGAACATCCGGGACAGGGCGTCCGGTTTAGTGTTTTTTGACCCGGACCTGTAAGTAAGATGAAAAGAGAATCTAGAGAAAAAGAGTGCCCGCCAGGCTTCACGTGGTCTAAGTCTCTTTGCCGTTCTCAGATACTCTAGATTTTTGTGGTCAGTGTAAATGAGGATGGGGAGAGCAGCCCCTTCTAGCAGATAGCGCCACTCCTCTAGTGCAGATTTAATGGCCAGTAACTCTCTGTCCCCAACATCATAGTTCTTCTCTGGCGCAGATAATTTGAGATGATCACAAACAGGTCTAAGTAATCTCTAAAGATGTCGTTCACGAAGTGTTGGAACGTTGCAGGAGCGTTGCAGAGCCCGAAGCGCATGACCAAGTACTCGTAGTGCCCAAAACGAGAATGGAAGGCGGTCTTCCATTCATCGCCTTCAATGATACAGACAAGATTGTAGGCTCCTCGCCGACCCAACTTGGTGAACACAGTAGCCGCCCCTAATCGTTGAAAGAGTTTGGGTACCAGAGGTAGAGGGTAGCGGTCCTTCACCGTGATCTTATTGAGTTCCCTATAATCAATGCAGGGTCACAGGGAGTGGTCTTTCTTTTCTACAAAAATATCCCCCTGCTGGGGATGTGGACGGGAGGATGAACCCTTTTTTTCAAGTTATCGTCCAAATAGGCCTTGAGGGCCACCAATTCGAGCTCGGTGAGAGGAAAAAATACATCCAAAGGGAACTTCTGCCCCGGGAAGGAGCTCGATGGGGCAATCATAAGGCCTGTGAGGTGCTAACTTGTCTGCGCCCTTCTTACTAAATACGTCCAAAAAAGCGTGGTATGCAGGTGGAACGGCCTGGCGGGTCTCAGGATCTGGATCAGGCAAAGCAGGGCTGGAGCAACTTCAGGGCAGTTTGCAGGCAATGTTGGGCACAATAAGAGGACTGGAACCTCACTTTACCCATGCTCCAATTTATGTCAGGGTCGTGCGCCTGTACCCAGGGGAGACCCAAGATGATGGGAAGGAGAGGGGATGAAATAACATCCAGACACAGAAATTCATGGTGCTCACTGGGCATGGTAACAGGCAGAGGAGTGGACTTGTGTGTGACGAGTCCTGATTTAATGGTAGATCCATCAGCTAGGTGCACTACCATTCGGTGTGCTTTGGGCTGTAAAGGGATCCGATGAAGAGCTGCGAATGTCTGATCCAGGAAGCAGCTGCAAGCTCCGGAGTCAATGATCGCATGGATCGGAATGTTCTCTTCTGCCAGCTGCAAAGACAGTGGTAGAGCCAAGTGAGTGGTCTTTTGTGGTGGTACAGACATGGCACTAGGCGTAACTGTAGGGCACTTACATAACTTAGCTGGGCAGGTTATTATGTAATGTCCAGATTCACAGCAGTAGAGACACAGGTCGTTATTCCTGCAGCGTTGCCTCTCTTCATGGGTAAGAGAGGGATGGAGGAGTCCGAGTTGCATGGGTTCCAGCAGATCTGCAGGCGAAGGTGCCGTGGATACGGAGGGTACTGGACTGGGGCAACTCGGCACCCGGGGTAGCATCCAGATGGGGCCTGATGGACCCATATATATTGCTCGGCCCTACGTTCCCTAATATGCCAATCGATTTGGATGGCCAAATTAATAAGGGTGTCCAGAGAACGGGGAACCCCGACTCGGGCTAGTCCATCCTTCAAGGGCTCAGACAGCCCTAAACGAAACTGGTGACAAAGAGCTGCATCATTCCAGTCCGTGTCGGTGCTCAAACGCCGGAATTCGTCTTCTGCCGTCCGCTGGCCCTGCTGGAGGGCATGGAGGGCGGCTTCGGCCGGGGCGGTTAGGTGCGGATCCTCTTATAGCTGGGCCATGGCATGGAAGAACTGGGCCAGGTTAGACACAGCAGCTGCTTTTTGCTCCAGAAGACGGTAAGCTCAGGGCTGGGGGTGTCCGAGCAGGAGGGAAATCACAAAGCCCACTTTTGTGGTCTCCAGGGAGAACGCACGGGGCTGGAGTGAGACGTATAGTTCAAAGGCATTTCTGAACGCCCGGAACTTCCTGCGGTCTCTGGAGAAGCGTTCAGGTTTGGGAACCTTAGGTTCAGATGGTAGTGCTACAACAGTACGAGCAGCACCTGGTGCAGTTCCGGATGCAGAGGGTGCAGAGAGCTCTTGCACTTGCTCCTCGAGCTGCGTGTAGCCCTCTTGTAGTCTCTTCACATAGGAGATGGTCCCCGCACAGACTCCATCATGGCTCTCCGATACTGTCACAATCCTGGCGGTGGAGTCTATATAGGTCTATATAAGCTTATATGTAATTTACCGGTCCCTTCCTTGTCTGAATGGAACACTGAGAGCGTTTGTTACCGATCGCTCTCCTGTCCTGTGATAACTGAGCAGAGTAACCTGTGTGTCACTCTGCTTACGTTTATGAATGGACGGGAGCCGCTGTCTCCTGTCCATTCATGTTCAGTGCTGATTAAAAAAAAATTATAAAAAATATCATTGTAAAGAAATTAAATTTAAAAAATACTGACACCGTCCATTGCTCTACTGACACCATCCACTGGCCGCCAAATTTTTTTTGAAAAAATGAAAAAAAATACTAAAAAATTAAATTGTTAAAATCTTTAAAAAAAAATAAAAATAAAGAACTACTGAAAATGTCCACTACCCTACTGACACAATCCTGAACATAATACCCACCACTGTACACTGCACACTCCTCCCCTGCACATTCTACCCACCTCCATACACTCCATACCCCTCTCCCTGCACATACTACCCACCTACCTACACTCCTCTCCTGCACATACTACCCACCTCCATACACTCCATACCCCTCTCCCTGCACGTACTACCCACCTCCATACACGCCACACTCCTCTCCTGCACATACTACCCTCCTCCATACAATCCATACCCCTCTCCCTGCACATACTACCCATCTCCATACACTCCACACTCCTCTCCTGCTCATACTACCCACCTCCATACACTCCACACTCCTCTCCTGCTCATACTACCCACCTCCATACACTTCATACCCCTGTCCCTGCACATACTGCCCACCTCCATACACTCTGCACTCATCTCGTGCTCATACTACCCACTGCCATACACTCCAAACTCTTCTCCTGCACATACTACCCACCTTCATACATGCCTCACTCCTCTCCTGCACATTCTACCCACCTCCATACACACCTCACCCCTCTCCTGCACATACTACTCACCACCAAACACACCCCACTCCTCTCCTGCACATACTGCCCACCGCCATACACTCTGCAGTGTACAATCCCTATTTAACATTACTGCATTCTGCACTATGTAAGTCATCACATTAAACCACACCCCCTTTAGCCATGCCCAATATTTAGCGCATTTTAAGCCACGCCCATTTTTTTGGCCGCGGCACACTGCACACACCGCATTTTTTGCCCATGCCTGGGGCCCACTTTTTATCTTGCACATGGCCCCACTCATTTCATGATACGCCCCTGCCCGGAGCATGGTGAATATATGTCACAGAATTTCAGGAATTAAATTGGTGGGATCTTCACAAATAGTCTACAAACTTCAAGGTTGTTGAGATTAATAAGTGTAAGCTAGAAATAATTGAAATGGAAATTAATATGATTTCAAATGTTGACTATAGATAATCTTTAAAGGGTAACTGAAAAAAATGAAAAGGGGAATTAATGCCAAATATTCTGGAGAACGTCCAACTCCCACACTTCCTTCCCTGGGAATGGGTGTTGGCCCTCAAGCCCATGTCTGGACGCTTTGCTTCATGTAGTCTGATTTTTTTGGGGGGGTTTTGGGGCTTATGATGGCCTTACTTGCGGCAATGATGTTTGCCCAGTTTCACTCCAGGCCTCTGCAGCTCAATGTTCTGACTACGTTGGATAAGCTACCACAGTCTCTGGACAAGCACATGCACCTCTGTCCAAAGACCAGGATATTTTGGCTGGCCAACCCTGCTCTGGAATTTGGGAAACCATTACTCCTGATGACCTGGACATGCCTCATGATGGATGCCAGCCTGTTGGGCTGGGGAGTAGGGTTGCCACCTCATCCCTTTAAAACAGAACACATATTAATTACACAGGTTCTGTGGCTGATTAAGGTGGTAATTAAACTCACTTGGTGCCTTACCTGCATTAAATTAGCCTCAGAACCTGGGTAATTCATATGTGTCCTGGATTAAAGGGATGATGTGGCAACCCTACTGGGGAGGTGTTCTTGGGATGGAAAAAATCCAGGGTACATGGTCATTGTGAAAGTCCAGACTTCCCATCAACATTCTCCATCAGTATGTTTTCTTCTATTGTGGATTGCATTTGTGTTTAGGGCTCTTTCCTGGGAAATAAAGTTATTTTAAAGTAATGTTGGTTCTATTTTTGATAACATGTTCTAGCAAATATTTATTGAATTATGCTTTTCTGTTTAAAACCGCAGTTCCTGATCTCAGGACAGCCAACCAAGAACAGAGGAAGGGAATTTTGTTCACACTGGAAAATAACTTTAAGGCCTCAGGGCAGTTGAAAACCTCTTCTGAACACTGGAAACTGACAGCTGATAACCGATAGTGAAAAACGTCCATTTCACATATTTTAAATACTGAGTTTATGCGAGTTTAGCAGCAGTTATGAGCATTTGCGTTTAGAAGCGTTTTTTAAAGATAACCTCAGAAGACCCCCCAAATGTCCACAATGCATGAAAACTATTTCAGCCATTCTGTGAGAGAAGAGAGAGCAGTGTGCTTTAATTCTCTGTCTGTCTCTGTCTGTTTTTTTCTTTTTACATTTAAAGCAATTGTATGCTCATATAAAAAACAAAAAATAAAAACAAAAAAACTGTAAGGCAAAGGCATAATGAGCTAGTATGCACTGCTTACTAGCTCATTATGAAATACTTGCCTTGGAACGCAGATCGGACAGGGCTGCCTGATCCCTGCAGAGGAAAAGGACATCTTCCCTTGGGGGATCCTTCCGGGTTCGCGGCTCCAGCGTTGTTAGTGGGCGGAGCCGCGAGATGTCACTCCAATGCATGCGCGCGGGAGCCCTTCTTTCCAGCAAGGTTTCCGGCAAGTTCCGGGCCTTCGCTGGGACATCACCGCGCATGCGCCACTGGTAGCAGCAGCTGCATGCAAGGTGGATATCTCTATTCATTTTACCTAGAGGTAAGCCTTATTATAGGCTTACCTGTAGGTAAAAATTAGATTTTAGGGCATACAACGGCTTTAAAGGTCGTGGACATTCAATTCAAAAGGAATGGAATGGGCTGCTTAATGCAATGTACCTCAACACATGTAGTAGTGTTTTGATATGAATGGGCCTCCGAACTACCATTTTGCCATTTAATGAGATTATGTTTGATTTTGAAATAACTGCCTTTTAGCTATGTACCTAAACCTTACTTATTTGAACCACCTTGGCCAAAGATCGAACTACCCAATCCCATTCAAGAGACAGAACAATGTAGACCTTAGGACGCAATGCTTTCATATTATGATGATGCTGTCCTTTTACTATTGTTATTTTTACTTATTGTGATAATGAAATTGTGATTTCCATGGTAAACTAGGGAAAGGAGACTCTTTTCCCCACCTTCCTTTCCAGGAGGCTGCCTCATTATGGGAAAGCATTAGTGAGCTACCAGAAAAAGTCATATGAGTCAATTGATTGGCCATTAGATCTCTGTACCTGCGGCTGTCTGCAGATTCTCTTACTTCTTGTGGGATGGGCTCTCTTTGCTTCCCAGATTTGCACACCTTTTATGACCATTAGGGGGAGCTCTGACTCTCCCTGTTGTTTTTTACATTTTTTTCACATATTTTATTTTTTTACATCTTGACCATAGATACATCATATTTCATATTATTAACCATGCAGTTGTAGTTGATGTTGCTGAGACACCCCCAGGTGGACAGTCGTGGTGTCAGGAATATTAGCAGCGTGATCTCAGGGCATAAGATAGCCAGCCAGAGAATGATTCAATCCACCAGACCTCACCTATAGCTAAACTATTACTTTTGAGCCTATCGATCTTTGTTTTTTTTTTTTTTGTGTGAGGACAATCGACCTTTGCTTTCCTTTTATTTTTTTATGAAAAAGGGGCACTTCGTTTTTCTGTTGCTTTAAAAAATTAAGCCTGCAAAAATATATCTGTAAAAGAGACTGACTGTATGTACTTACCTTTTTATCTACACCACCAAACACTACCCGGACAGTCAATCTGTTTGGTCCCTCGCAGCTCCCACTGGTTCCTGCTGCTGACCTTCAAGTGACTACAGGAGAGATTAGCAACATGGAGGTCAGCAGGAAGGTTGGAGGAACCAGTGAGAGAGCAACCTTCATGGTTCCATCACAAGAAGACTACTTTATTGTATTTAGTGCATCACCATCATTGCTCAGTGTCCATTTTTATTTATCTTAACTTGCTTATCTTACAGCAACCTATAAATATAATTATTTGTGAGAATTGCCCTTGCTTGTTTCGGTAGTTATTCAATAACAAATATCTACTGAAGAAAACAGATGTTATTGTAAGGCCCCTTTCTCACGGGTGATCCAATCAGGTCTGTCTGTCTGTTTTTATGGACAGGTGGAATCTGCCCCATGTGAGAGGGGCTTAACCACTTGCCGACCGCCCGCTGCAGCGTGACAGCGGTAGGGTTGCTACCTGTCCGGGATTCACCCAGACAGTTCGGGTTTGGAATCATGTGTCCGGGTTTCAGACCTCCTGAAATCCAGACACATTATTCAGACTGGACTAGAGCTTCCTAGCAGGGTTGCTGGCTGCAATTGTGTAAGCGAAGAGTGTTTGTTACACTCTCTTTCACATTGCCCAAAACCAGCACTAATATCCCCCCTCCCCCACACACACAGACAGGAGAGGAGAGAGGGCTTGATCTACTCCTCTTCCTCCAGCCCCTACCCCTCTGTGTCTGCCCACACTCCAATCCCCAGAGCTGTGCCTCAGAAAAGGAAAGTCTCTCCCCTTCTCTCTCCTGCCTCTGAGTGAGTAAAATCAGGGTTCTCAGAGCACATCAGAGTTTAGCTTTACACCAGAGACCACAGTGTTCCCTCTTACATCAGAGTCCTCTTCGTACATCAGAGTTCTCAGTGTTCCCCCCTTAAATCAGGGCTCCCAGAACATCCCTTATGTTAGAGTCCCCAGAGTTCTCTCTTACATCAGAGTCTGCTGAGTCTCCCTTTACAAAGTAAGGAACTCTGCGAGTTCAGATGTAAAAGGGGAACTCTGTGGATTCAGATGTAAAGGGGAACTCTTGTGATTAGAAATGTTATTTAATTACAAACTATATGTATAGTTTATACTATGAAAAAAAGTGGTCAGGTTTGACTTGAAGAAAAGGTGGCAACTCTAGACGGCGGCAAAGTGGCTCGTTATCACAAACCGCCGTCACCTGACGGCGGCTGCGATATCTACCATTGTGAGCTCGCGCACGCCACCGGAGTGCCTGGGGGGGCAGGGAACGGGTACGGTGGACTCAATCTCCGCTGGCTACCCGCGATGCCCCCCCCCCCCCCGCAGTGACAGAACGGAGGTCCGTGTATGTAAACACGGATCTCCGTTCTCATAAAGGGGAAAGGGCTTTGATCACAGGCTTCCTGTATATGGAAGCCGTGATCAATCCCGTCCCCCTGCCAGCCCAGCCCCCATACAGTTAGAACACACCAAGGGAACATCTTTAACCCTTAGAGCGCCCCCTCCAGGTTAAGCCCTTCACTGCCAATGGCATAGCACTGATCGCTGTATAAATGCCAATGGTCCCAAAAAAGTGTCAAAATGGTCCGACATGTCCGCCGCAATATCGCAGTACTGCTGAAAATCACAGATCGTCGCCATTCCTAGTAAAAAATAAACCCCCCCCCCCCGAAATGAATTCTCATCATCCGTAAACACGGCAACTTTTGCGCACACCAATCAATAAACGCCGATTGCGATTTTTTTTTAACCAAAAATATAAGGAAGAATATAAATCGTCCGAAACCGATGAAAAAAAATGTTTTTTTATATTTTTTTGTATTTGTATTTTAGCAAAAAGTAAGAAAAATTGTTTTTTTTTGCAAAATTGTCACTCTTTTTTTATTTATAGCGGCGATCATAAATGACGCAGAGGGGATCAAATACCACCAAAATAAAGCTCTATTTGTGGGGAAAAAAGGCGCAAATATCGTTTGGGTACAACGTTGCACGGCCGCGCAATTGTCAGTTAAAGTGACACAGTGCCGAATCGCAAAAAGTGCTCTAGTCCTAAAGTGTGAAATCCTTCCGGGGCTGAAGTGGTTAAATGTCTTGACAGTTTTTCTTTTTGTTTAATTTAGCACATGGCTCATACACACTATAAGAAAATTGGGCGAACATTTTAGTTTGAGGAACAGTTGTACAATTTTCTGAAAATAAAAAACTTAATGTTCATAAAAGTCCAGAAAGCACACAGTGAAATGTGCTAGTAAATACACCTTAAGACTGTGAAGCGATAGGAAAAGAGAAAAGGTCCCAAATATAAACTTAGATTGGAAAAGAATCCAGGGATAGCTGATCCTGAGGCTTACCAGAATGCCAGTGACCCTCTTACTAAAGGTGGTCAGAAAAAGCTTAATCAACCAGTAAGGCATAGGTATGCACATGGGATGTGCCTGGGCACACCCTAATCACTATGTGCAGTGCCAATTCAATTCCCCCTACTGCCCAGGCTTTCCCCTCCCTTGTTGCTCCCCCCACCCTGCAGTGCTGCTGGCTTCCCTCCTCTCCTCTTCCCCTGGCTGCTGTGGGGGATGTTTCAGGATGGAGAGTGGGGGAAGGAGCTAGTAAATATGTAATTTACTGGCCCCTTCCTTTTCTAAATGAATACAGTGAACACACTCGCTCACTATGTCCATTTATGTCTGAAGCATAGTTAACTGTGTTTACTATGCTTCCGTTTGTGAATGAACAGGAAGCCACTCGGCACAGAGCACTTCACATTCATTCACTGCCCAGTGCAGCTGAGGCTGCAGAGAAAGGCATGTGTGTTTGAGCTTTGGGATGCACCCCCTAATGCAAAAGGCTGCACACACCTGTGCAGTAAAGATAAATCCCATAGCAGGGATATGGTCATCCACTCGGGTAATTCCTAGTAATCAATCCAACGGCTCCTCACCCACATTCAATGGATCACAAGATATGCAAGATAAAGGCTCCACATAGTAAAGTATTGTAAAACATCCAACTTTATTAACAGGTATTGCACTTACATTAATGTCGATAGTAAACAGCATGTAAAAACGTCAATATCTTTCTCCAGTGACCAAAATGGCCGACTGACATATGTGACGTCATCAGGGGCACACTCCAGAACCTCGTAGTTATATGCAGAGCCCAGACGAGGAGAATCCGCCATGATTGGTTAAAAACCAAGGAAGGGGCATGTCAAATTTTAGACAACAATTATATTCTAACAAGCACAACAGTCTATTACAAACTGTCAAGGCAATAAAAAAGAAAGAACCTGGGCGCCATTGCCATCTGGTAGCCCGTAGCAAAAAGACTCCCAGAATTGATGTAGTTCTCAATCCATAATATTATAAAAATTACCCATATTAGAACTATGCACAATAGAAAGAACCTCCCCGAGGACAAAAATTGGGATTTTCAGGGCATAGATAATTAATGGCAATAGTGTACGTATACAAAACATACATATTTTATTGTGGTGATAAAATTGAATAGACAATATATGACAGAAAACATATCAAAAACCAACATATCAAGAATCAAAAGTCAGTATAAAAGCAACCGTATGGTACTTATTTTCATTGGAAGTGAAATGTTCACCCCGATACAGAATTCTTGCCTAGTCGCCCGACATGTTTCAGGATAATCCAATCCCTTCTTCAGGGGCATTTATACAGACAAGATCGAACATTCACTGTAAGATGCATACAGATACAGGTTATAATACATATTGAGAAATAATGAATACAATGCATCATACCATCATTAGGGTTTAAGCAGATCTAACAAGGTAACCAATGATATGTAAAAACTATGATGGTATGATGCATTGTATTCATTATTTCTCAATATGTATTATAACCTGTATCTGTATGCATCTTACAGTGAATGTTCGATCTTGTCTGTATAAATGCCCCTGAAGAAGGGATTGGATTATCCTGAAACATGTCGGGCGACTAGGCAAGAATTCTGTATCGGGGTGAACATTTCACTTCCAATGAAAATAAGTACCATACGGTTGCTTTTATACTGACTTTTGATTCTTGATATGTTGGTTTTTGATATGTTTTCTGTCATATATTGTCTATTCAATTTTATCACCACAATAAAATATGTATGTTTTGTATACGTACACTATTGCCATTAATTATCTATGCCCTGAAAATCCCAATTTTTGTCCTCGGGGAGGTTCTTTCTATTGTGCTTAATGCTCTTGGGATGTGAGGCATATATGGTCTACATATGACCCAATTGACCAGAATTAGCTAAATATTAGAACTATGGGATCCTCGCTGTTCAGTCAAAGCAAATCATGGGAAAGAAAATACTCCCCAATAGCCGTTTAATAATATAAAACATAAGGGCGATACCACCAATGGCATTTAACATTATAAAACATGAGGGAGATACCCCCAATAGCGTTTAAAAATATAAAATGCCCATATTAAAATGTAAACAACTTTCAACAGCCTTCCAAATAAAAATTTTCGAAGGGACAAATTCCAAATTTTTTCTTGTACGGGAACAGAACCAATGATTTTCGTTTTATGTGTACTGTTTTCGTACGATTTTCCTACAAGAAAAGTCAGAAACGAAGGACTGCTCATGATCATTAACAATAAACAAAAAAAGTCTTTGTCGTATGAGAATATTCGGACATGATTATCTTCCTCGAGTCTGACCCGATGTGAAACAATGAGGAAAATTGGAGTAACGTTTGCCCGATTTTCTTATAGTGTTTACTCCACTTTACTTAAACTTGGAAACAACCTGTAATGTAAACAGTGGAAAGTAACTGATGAAGACCTTGTTTACATTCATGGCTCAGAAAGGGTATTTTTCTTCTATTCCATTATCAAACAGAAAAATTGTTGATTGATAACGTGAAACCAAGTGTAGGGATATGTCTAAACATTGTTTTATTTGGAGCAAGTTCTGAGGACAGTTGACCCACCCAGCTGCATCCAACTTGAACCATAAACCCATGCATTTGGGTCATATGTTAGTAGACTGGTTTACGGGAGGCCTAACATGTTTATTAAAGCCGAACTCCCATTGCCAATGTTTTTATACTGTTGGGGGTCCTACATTGGTGTTTAGATCTTTAGTTTAGGTATTTACAGTGTTCATTTTTCACACTTGTTAAACTGACTCCTTTTAGCCTTCCCGGATAAGTACAACTCCTGCTGTACTTCCAGCCCTCCACTAACAGCAAGGCGGCTAATCACAGAATCCACTCCAGCACTGATTTAATGTATCCACCCCCTCTGTGTGATTTGACCTTCTTTAACCACTTGACCACTGGGCACTTAAACCCCCTTCCTAACCAGACCAATTTTCAGCTTTCAGCGCTCTCACATTTTGAATGACAATTACTCAGTCATGCAACATTGTACCCATATGAAATTTGCGTCCTTTTTTTCACACAAATAGAGCTTTCTTTTGTTGGTATTTAATCACAGTTGGGTTTTTTATTTTTTGCGCTATAATTTAAAAAAGACAGAAAATTTTGTAAAAAAAATAATAATGTTTCTGTTATAAAATTTTGCAAATTAGTAATTTTTCTTCATAAATTTTGGCCAACATTTATACTGCTATATATCTTTGGTAAAAAAAAAAACTAATTCGTGTATATTATTTGGTCTTTGTGAAAGTTATAGAGTCTTCAAGTTATGGTGCCAATCACTGAATATTGATCACACCTAATATACTGACCACCTATCTCATTTCTTTTTTCCCATTTTCGGGCGCAGGCAGATAGTTTTGTGCTGCATGTAGCTCTGCACAGTCCTGGCCAACCGCCGTCCACTGTCTATGCTGGCGGATTGATTCCAATGTAGATCCGGACCGTTCCTTTCCCTCATGTGCCAGCGCTGAAGGAAGCCGAGACACTTATGAGGCAGCGACTGGCGGCGGGTGAACACAGGCAAGAACCCCCCAGCATGCACAGGCTACTTTGTAATTGGGTACAGTCCCCAGACTCCCTGCTGTGTGCTTATGATCACCATCACTATGATGATCACAGCACAGGTGCTGAATGGCTCTGTCACAGTGTGTCATATGTTTTCTGGGTGCAGAGTGTTAACTTATGGCTGTATTGTGTGTTAGACTAACACCGCACAGTGTACACTGTAACCATATGACACACTGTGACAAAGCCATTCAGCACCTGTTATGCTGTGATCATCATAGTGATGGTGATCATAAGTAAGCACAGCCAGATGCTAGTTTACATTTGTGTTTGCAGGGGCGGTAAAAACAAGCAGTTGATTTGTGCTTTTTACCATTCCCCTTTTGCCCAAGCTTTCCAATTAGGTCCGCCTGTTGTTTTTTTAAGCGGACCTGATTGAAAGCTCTATGTAGGTCTACAGGAGTCTGGAGGTAAATGGACTTGTGTCCATGTACACCCGCCTACTTCCGTGTCCCCATTCAAGTCCAAAACAAAAAAAAAAAATTGGAAAAGGACTGCATCTTTTTCTATTTTTCCAGACCTAAATGTGAAAGATCAGAGGTAGCTTATGTAAATGGACACAAGTTCTTTTACATCTGGCCACTCAGAGTCATCACAAGTCCACCCCTGTCCACTGAGTGGAGCATGCGGAAACAAACTGAACTGGCACAGATGTCAAAAGACTGACATCTGTCTCATTCAGCTACACTTTTGAATGGTTAGGCACTGTGACTGCTTCCTAGCAGCATAGCTGACACTGCTTTATAATATGTGTTATACGTTTTGAATATTATAGTAATGGAGATTAAGAAGTATATTGTACATCATGCACATTCTAAGTAGAGATGCCTTATTTTAGAACTTCACTGTCAATAACCAGAGTGAATTCTGAAGCTGCCTATTAAATATCTTAATGACTAACAGGGCTAGAGGAAGGGTAGATAGAGGGTGCAGTCGAGGGGGGGCCCCATCAGGTAGGCTGTATAAGGCCCCATGATTTCTAACAGCAGCCCTGTATCCACAGTCTGTGACCATCTATTATATAATGTTCAAAGTTTCTGACCGTGTCCTGTATTATGCCCACAATCTTTGACCATTTCTTGTATCAGGTCTGCAGTCTCTGTCCATCTATTGTATGATGTCCACAGTCTTTGACCATCTATTGTATTATCCCCACAGTCTCTGACCATCTATTGTATTATGTCCACAGTCTCTGACCATCTATTGTATTATGTCCACAGTCTCTGACCATCTATTGTATTATGTCCACAGTCTCTGACCATCTATTGTATTATGTCCCCAGTCTCTGACCATCTATTGTATTATGTCCACAGTATCTGACCATCTCTTGCATCCTGGCCACAGTTTGTGATCATCTCTTGCATCCTGGCACAGTCTCTGACCATTTCTTGTATCCTGGACACAGTCTCTGACCATCTCTTTTATTCTGGCCACAATCTCTAACAATCTATTAGATTACGTCCACAGTATCTGACCATCTCTTGCATCCTGGCCAGAGACTCAGGCCATCTGTTTTATCATGTCCACCGTCTCTGATCAAATCCTGTTGCGTGTCTGTTGTCTCTGAAGCTAAATATTCACAGAATTTTACGTGCGGCCCTTTGGTGACATTGAGGGCTGCACTTGAGGCCCCTAGTTCAAGAAAGTTGACCACAACTGTATTAATCCTTTTATTTAGTAAACATTTTTATATAAAAACATAAAACATGAATTAATGAAACCATAAATGTTATATAATATAATTTAAAAAAATTGTAAAAGATGTGGTGGTGATCAGTTGATCCAATCCAGGAGACTTTCTAAAGGGTCAACATGTCAAAAGTCTGAAAAACAGTAAACTAATTTTGCAATGTGTATTTTGACATTAACTTGTTTCTAGGAAAGATTTAGTACGAGTTGAAGCCACAGTGACTGAAAAAACATCCCAAGATCAACATGAAGTTTTGTAGGCGAACAGATACCAGAAGAAGAAAAGTAAGGGTGTGTGCTGCTATAAATAAAGCTGCTATAAACATTGGTTTTTAGGGAAGGAACTTTGTATGGCATTGTGACATGTTTGTGTGTTTTGTTTTTTAAGTAACCTTAGGGCCAGTTTGACGTCATTAAATGCTTTGCTTTTTGCCCTCCACACAATCCAGGGCAGATGCATGCAACACACCTGTGTATTGTGGCCTTAAAGTGTTACTAAACCCACAACAGTAAAATCTGTCTGTATATGCAGAATAGCATGCAGCAGCCAAGAATGTGTGTCTTTTACAAGCCAACTTTTAGCTGTCTGGCGGAAATCCAATACAGCTCACCATCCAAATAACTCCATTCCTACAGTAAAGCATGGAGGTGGTGATATCCTGTTATGGGGATGTCTCTCTGCAGCAGGGACTGGAGTACATGTCAGTAGGAGAACGGTTCGGCCCAAGCATAAGTTCGGGCCAAACTTTCGTTGTTCGGTCGTTTGGCGAACATCTGAACAATCAGGTTACTCGACCGTTAGTTTGCCCCCCAAACCGACCACAATGCATTGCGGCGCTGAACAGTGCATTGCAAGCCCTAATTTGCTGAAGCAGTGAAAGCTCCAGCCAATCAAGGCACAGAGTACAGTCAGAGTCATGATTGGACACTGTGATCATGACTTAATCCAATCATGGCTCATTCCCGCCCCACAGTATAAAAGTATTCTTTCACTGGCAGCCATTTTCAGTGTGATTTCGGCATGGAGAGAGATAGAACAGGGCTCTGTTCAGTGCCGTTAGTTAGTTAGTGTGCCATACTATGCTATTATGCTTCAATTGTCAGTGTAGAATATTAGTTTAGTGTCAGTCTAGGGATAGTGTAATGAGGAGGACCATCATTCAGTTTTGCACAGTGTGCAGCTAGAGTTGGGACAGCTCAGATAGTTTCACTGTAGTGTAGTGAGACCGTGTCATTCATACATACATTAGTGTATATGTAGAGTAGGGACAGCTCAGATAGTTTCAGTGTAGTGTAGTGAGACTGTGTCACAAATCATTACATTAGTGTATAGCTAAAGTAGGGACAGTTCAGATAGCGACAGTGTAGTGACAGTTGAACACCATATATTTGATTGCGTTACTGCAAGTTTAACGCCATATATTTATGTGTGCGTTACTGCAAGTTTAACGGCATTTACTTCAGTGTGCGTTACTGCCAGTTTAACGCCATATAGTTCTGTGTGCGTTACTGCCAGTTTAACGCCATGTACTTCTGTGTGCGTTACTGCTAGTTTAACGCTATATAGTTTTGTGTGCGTTACTGCCAGTTTAATGCCATATAGTATTGTGTGTTACTGCCAGTTTAACGCCATATAGTTTTGTGTGCATTACCTGCCAGTTTAATGCCATATATTTCTGTGTGCGTTACTGCCCGTTTAACACCATATAGTTTTGTGTGCGTTACTGCCAGTTTAACGCCATATAGTATTGTGCGTTACTGCCAGTTTAACGCCATATAGTTTTGTGTGTTACTGCAAGTTTAACCCTATTTACTTCTGTGTGTGTTACTGCCAGTTTAACGCCATATAGTTCTGTGTGCGTTACTGCCAGTTTAACGATATATAGTTCTGTGTGTCACTGTATGTTTGACGCATTATGTTGCAGTATATTATATTGTATCCATGGAGTGTGTCTGTGTAGTGTGAGTACTCAAATTAAAGTGCACCATACACCACTTTACACTGATTAAAGTGCATCTACGTACAGATTGCCACTTGTTCTTTACATTTGCTAATAAGCACCACCCCCTCCCTTCCAATAATGTCTGGGAGGACAACAAGGAGAGGCAGACGTTCCCTTGGCACTGTAAGGGGGCCAGCAACAAAATGTGTACGGAGGCAAAGGTGGACATGGTGGTCAGTCCTCAGGCAGAGCATCATTTCTACTGTTTAGTGAGTTTGCCTGTGCTATCCAGCCACAGCAAGCAGAGAAGGTGGTGGACTGGCTTACTAAATCTTCCTCACGCAAACAGAGACTAGTGTACAGTCTCCTGCACTTGCCAGAGTGGATAAGCCTGCCTCCTTGTCCACATCTATTCCTGCCATAGCCCCAACATCAGCCATGGAGGAGTCAGCTGAGTTATTTGACCACAGTGTCAGCCACTTGCTCCTTGATGATGCCCAGCCATTACTGGATTCAGATGTTGGTTCTGAGGTTGAGGATGACAGGAACATGAGCCTACAGAGAGAGGGGAGAACACTGATAGACAAATTGGCATTCATGTTCCCCCAGCCGCAGAGTATTGCCAAGTTGTCTCCAGTGGTAATGATGATGATGAAGATGAGGAGATTTAAATGATGATGATGAGGAGGTCACTAATGCGATTTGGGTGCCAGATAGAGCAGAGGAGGAAACTGAAGGTGAGGTGGCACAACCCCAAGGAGGCCGACATCAAGAAAGAGTAGAGAGCAGCCACCCTATTTCATCACATTCTGCAGCTGTTATCTCCCGGCCCACTTCCCAGAGCTCAGCTGTCTGGGCCCTTTTCAGCACATCTGCAGCAGATCGCACTGTTGCTATCTGCAAACTGTGTCTCAGGCACATCAAACGTAGCAAAAACACCAGCCATTTGGCACCCGTTACTTCTATCCAAAGTCAAAGTGACACCAGAATTTATCCAAAAAATCTTGAATCTTGTTCCCAGTGCACTACATTGTGGCCTCATCATACACATTGGCCTCCCAGCTGTTGCTGAGCAAAATAAAGGCAGCTTGCAGGGAAAATTTCTTTTTTTTTTTTGGCTTTATAAATGCAATTATTGCTGCAGCAGATTCTAGACATGGTACAGATTTGTCACTTTACAGGTAGACTAAGGGGACCCTCTAGGCATTATATTGG
>BLSH010208449.1:97647-130431 GCA_018402905.1 Glandirana rugosa | reverse complement strand
CGCTCCTTTTGTACTTCTGTTGCTAGACTGTTAACAAACCCTGCCTGTACCCGACGACTCTTCTGCCTGCTCCCTTGTACTGCACCGCCAGCCAGTTGCCGACCCTGCCTGTACCACCGACCTTCCAAACCTGCACGAGACCGGAGGAGCTTCTCCAACCATCACCGGTGACCAACTCAACCCTCGTGCCATCCTCACTCCTGGACTTCCTGTTTACTCTATCAGGGGTTCACGAATCAGGGTCGCAAGGGAGGTTACCCCTGCATAAGTCAGACTCCACCACCAGGTACGTGACAACCCCTCTCTGTGACAGTGGGCGAGGAATCCTCTCCCCTCACCCGTCGTCACATTTTGAAACTAGCGCAACTGTGTGGGGCTTTACTTGCACAACCATATCATTAATTTACAGGAATCTGAGAAAGAAAAATTAGTCCTGTCTGCCACCGTGGCAGATTAACTTGTAACTTGTATCAGTGAACTGAGAGGGTGCTGTTCAGCAGGCTCATCATTTATTCACACATGGGCAGCGAGCTCTAGGCAGAGTGTGAAGGAGCCTGCCATTGCGATGTCTGCAGGCTGCAATGCTCTGCCAGGTCCAGTTAAAAAAAAGAATAAATGCAAATTTATTTATCCTGCACATATATGATTAATTTTTTTTCTCACAACGGTGAACTTGGCCTTTAAGGATTTGCATTAAATGCAGAGGTTTTAATAGCACAACTTTATAAAGTGGTTCTAACTCTAGTCCAGGGTTTCCCAACCAGGGTGCCGCAAGGAGTCCTCAGGAGTGCCGGGGCAAAAACATAAAAAACGGTACCAACTAAGATAGGCAAACATTCTTTAATGCCGGCTTAAGCTTTTATTTAACTGCAGTACTGACCTCGTGGCTTTTAAACTGGCATGTAACCCCCTCTGGGACTCTGTGCTGAGCGGGCTGGGATAAGGAGTGTGTTGGGTTCACTGAATTTAATTTAAACCTCTTCAGAACCAAAACCCGACAGGAGTTATTGTCCTATTCTGGGCCTAAAATCCTTAAACAAGCACCTTCATATTCCAAAGTGTCGTAAGAAGTCCACAAGGTCAGCAGTTCAGTTGTCACCTCTCTAAAACAAAGGGAATACCTAGCATCCATGAACATCCAAGATGCCTATCTGCATATTCCCATCTACCCACATCATCAGTTCTTTCTGCATGTCACAGTAAGAGACAAACATTTCCAGTGTGCTGTATTGCCACTTGGCTTATCCTCTGTGCCCAGAGCATTCATAAAGGTACTTGCACTCCTCCCACCGTCTTGAGAAGTCAGGGCATTCAGACCATAGGGTATCTAGACAACCTTCTTCTGAAGAAAACATCTATCTTTTAAAGTATCTGCAAACATCTGAAAGGCTATTCAGATACTTTAGAACCTCATTTGGGCAATCAGCTTCCAAGAATCTCCTTCTCTTGGACCTCCTTCTAGATCCAGCCAGAGCAAAGGTCTTTTTTTCCAGAAAACAACCTGGTCTCTTTCATATCTAATGCTTGGGTCTTAAGGTCAAAGAAGCATCCCTCTGAGATTGTACATGTGCATTCTGGGCCTGCAACACTTGTTTGCATGTAACAAACATGCTCTCTCTCTCTTGACTTACCTATGCTCTTAATCAGTTAAGCAAAAGATTTACAACCCAACCATGGGGAAGTTTTTTGTGCCATACTACTGGAAGGTAATAACAGATGCATGTCTCTGAATCAGGTTTCATCCCCAACCGCCAGATAACAGACAACATCAGACTGGTAACTAATATACAGGATGCTGGAAAATGAATGGATTTAAAGCCCTCTATAATAACCCCAAAACTTGAATAAAAATCCCAGGATGTAATTCTGATTTTTTTACCCTCGGAAAAGGAACTAGACAAGGCTGCCCCCTTTCCCCATTATTGTTCGCCCTGGCCTTAGAACCCCTTTCCATAGCCATCACTCGACACCCTGGCATAACAGGATACACCAAAAATCAATACAATTTTAAAATGTGTTTATACGCAGATGATGCACTACTTTTTCTTACTGACCCATTAACCTCTAGCCCCAACCTTCTGGAAACCTGTCAGGACCTGTGTACTTGCTCGGGTCACCTGCGGGTGGCACTGTTGTATGGAATATCAAAGGGTGTAGTTCTGGTGGCCACCAGTGGGTGTCTCCCAGCAGATGGAGTACACAGGTCATTAAGCTACACCTGATGGGGCTGCTGGGACTATATAAGCCCGCCTTACACCCAGTCCCAGTGCTTCAGCGTTTTCTCTGCAAGCCGTATCCTGCCTGAGCCTGACCTGTACTGATCCATGCTCCAGACCTGACCTGATCTGATCCGTGTTCTGTCCCCCTGGAACCTGCATTTTGCTCCCTTCTTCACCATTCCACCCTCGGTATTTTCCTCCCTATTCTCATTTTGATATCTGCCTGTTTTGCCTTTGTGTGTCTTGCATTTGTATTTAGTTAGATAGTTAGTTAGGTGTTTGGTTTTGGGTTGTCGTGTTTTTACCTTCTTTCACTTGCTTGTTTTTGTTACTGGTGTTGGGTGTTTTGCAAGTGTGTCATTTTTCTAATAAAACATATATTTTCACTTATCTGTATAGTCCTGATTCTTTTAGGTGCAGCCCATTGATCTGCTTCCCCTTGCTGAAGGCTTGCAAATCCTGACATAACGCTGAAGCCATACAATCAGATCAGCTGCACCTGGGAACCAGGGCTAAGCACTCGCTAATTACTGCAAGATGCATGCTGAGGAGATTTTGTATCTTTCACTTCTGGTAACAGAGGACAGGGATTACTGCCGCCAAATTTTGAAAGGGCAGACCAGGGAGCAATTGTTGGAATGCATCCGTATGGCACACGTTTTTGTTGACCAAGGCAGATTTTTGTTTGAAGACGTTCAGCCACTCATTCAAATGTGTGCAGAGTTGGCTCTGTCTGGTGTCCCTAGTGGTAGAGATGATTATACCCCTCCTTTCAGTGCAAATCAGGTTGAGTCCTTGGTTTCATTGTGGGAAGATGACTCAGCCTTTTTTTTGGAGCATTACTCAGCTTGCTCTCCACAGATGTTAATAGAATGTATGAACTCAGTACAATCTTTGGTCAGACAGGCAGCATGTAAGGTGGATTTTGTGCAACCATTATTACAGGCATGGTCAAATATATTGCACTCAGCCTCTGTCAGCCTACAGCCACCCAGTCCTGTGGCCAGACCCCTGCCCACTCAAACGTCTTTTCCTCCATCTACCTTCTCTCCGCTGAGTGCAACAATCCCACAGAAATCCCCCTCAGCAACTGCTCTCTCTTTTTTACCTTCCTCCCATTCTTCTCTGCCATCAGCTGCACACCCTACACACAGCCCTGCATCCACATACAGAATTTCAATAACAAAACCAAAAAAGAAACGGAAATTTTTCCCAACTCGCACTATCCTGCCACTAGCCAATCCTGCAGCCATATCAGCCGATGTGTCCCAGTCCACTACCACACCAACCAACCCGTTCCAGTCTGCCTCTAAGCCAGCCACTGCAGTCCAACCCACCATGCTTCCAGTTGCTCCAGCCAGGCCTGCCACCATTCCTGCCACATTGGATTGGCCCCTGGAAATGAAACCTTCTGCTGCTGTCCTGCCTGTCGCTATCCCACCTGACTGTACCGGTCCTCTGTCCACCACCCAGTTTGGCCCTATGGACTCTTTGGCGGCTAATCAATTTGATTACAAAATCAAATTCAAAAACATTGTTCCCGTTCCCGATGCCCTGTTTGATCCTGTTCCAGAAGCCCAGCCTGCTGTTCAAGTGCCCGATGACCCGATGGCTGATTCTGTGGCCGCTGATCCTGTGCCCAATGACCTGGTGCCCATTGATCCTGTGCCCGATGACCTGGTGCCTGCTGATCCTGTGCCCAATGACCCGGTGTCTGCTGATCCTGTGCCCGATGACCCGATGTCTGATCCTGTGCCCGATGTCCTGGTGCCCGTTGATCCTGTGCCCGATGTCCTGGTGCCCATTGATCCTGTGCCCGATGTCCTGGTGCCCGTTGACCCGTTGTCTGCTGATCCTGTGCCCGATGACCCATTGTCTGCTGATCCTGTGCCCAATGACCCGATGTCCGCTGATCCTGTGCCCGATGACCCGATGTCCGCTGATCCTGTGCCCGATGACCCGATGTCTGATCCTGTGCCCGATGACCTGGTGCCCGCTGATCCTGTGCCCGATGACCTGGTGCCCACAGATCCTGTGCCCGATGACCCGATGTCCTCTGATCCTGTGCCCGATGACCTGATGGCTGATCCTGTGCCCGATGTCCTGGTGCCCGCTGATCCTTTGCCCAATGTCCTGGTACCTGTTGATCCTGTGCCTGATGTCCTGATGCCTGATGACCCGATGTCTGCTGATTCGGTGCCCGCTGATCCTGTGCCCGTTGATCCTGTGCCCGCTGATCCTGTGCCCGCTGATCCTGTGCCCGCTGACCTGGTGCCTGCTGATCCTGTGTCCAATGACCTGGTGCCTGCAGATCCGATGCCCGATGACTCTGTGCCTGCTGATGCTGTGCCCGCTGATCCTACACCTTGTGACCCAATTCCTGATGACCCAGTGTCCGATGATCCAGTGTCCACTGCTCCAACACCTGATGACCCGGTGCCTACTACCCAGCCTAACGAGCCAGTGTCCGATGATCCCGTGCCCGTTGACCCGGTGCCCGTTGATCCAGTGCCTGACGACCCGGTGCCCGTTGATCGAGTGCCTGATGACCCGGTGCCCGTTGATCGAGTGCCTGACGACCCGGTGCCCGTTGATCCAGTGCCTGACGACCCGGTGCCCGTTGATCCAGTGCCTGACGACCCGGTGCCCGTTGATCCAGTGCCTGATGGCCCGTTGATCCAGTGCCTGACGACCCGGTGCCCGTTGATCCAGTGCCTGACGACCCGGTGCCCGTTGATCCAGTGCCTGACGACCCGGTGCCCGTTGATCCAGTGCCTGACGACTCGGTGCCCGTTGATCCAGTGCCTGACGACCCGGTGCCCGCTGATCCAGTACCGGATGACCCGGTGCCCGCTGATCCAGTACCGGATGACCCGGTGTCCATGGCTCCACTGCCTGATAACCCGGTGCCTACTGCTCAGCCTAATCTAGTGCCTGATGATCCTGTACCTGAAGACCTGGTGCCCGCTGATCCAGTGCTTGATGACCCAGTGCCTACTGCCAAGCCTGATGATTCTGCACCCGATGATCCAGTGCCTTTTGTTTTTCTGCCTGGTGCCAAAATGCCCACTAATTTCCCCCTGTTTGATACCCAGACTGCCTCTGATGCCCCTGTGTTGTCTACCTCTGCTGGTTTTCTGCCCGCTGTCCAGCCAGCTTGTGATACCAGATCCAAACTTCCGGACCCTGGCGGCGGGACGCATGATCTATTAACAAATTTTGGGGGCACACCCCTCAGCAGGTTGGAAGACTCTGACCTGAACAATACAAGGAAGCCTGCAGACATGGAGTGGGGACTTTGTTGGACTTTTCCCGCAGGGACTGTCAGGTTGATATCTGACTGGAGCGTCCAGAGGCCACTCCTTAAGGGGGGGGGGAACTGTCAGGACCTGTGTACTTGCTCGGGTCACCTGCGGGTGGCACTGTTGTATGGAATATCAAAGGGTGTAGTTCTGGTGGTCACCAGTGGGTGTCTCCCAGCAGATGGAGTACACAGGTCATTAAGCTACACCTGATGGGGCTGCTGGGACTATATAAGCCCGCCTTACACCCAGTCCCAGTGCTTCAGCGTTTTCTCTGCAAGCCGTATCCTGCCTGAGCCTGACCTGTACTGATCCATGCTCCAGACCTGACCTGATCTGATCCGTGTTCTGTCCCCCTGGAACCTGCATTTTGCTCCCTCCTTCACCATTCCACCCTCGGTATTTTCCTCCCTATTCTCATTTTGATATCTGCCTGTTTTGCCTTTGTGTGTCTTGCATTTGTATTTAGTTAGATAGTTAGTTAGGTGTTTGGTTTTGGGTTGTCGTGTTTTTGCCTTCTTTCACTTGCTTGTTTTTGTTACTGGTGTTGGGTGTTTTGCAAGTGTGTCATTTTTATAATAAATATATTTTCACCTATCTGCATAGTCCTGATTCTTTTAGGTGCAGCCCATTGATCTGCTTCCCCTTGCTGAAGGCTTGCAAATCCTGACAAAACCCTAGCTAAATTTGAAAACATCTCAGGCCTTAAAATTAGTGTCTCTAAATCAATCGATCTCCCCATCAATTTTCCTTCCTCAGACCTAGATTTTTAAAGTCCATCAACCCTTTCTAACTTCCAGGTCTTCTATGGTCTAACGGCATACCCTTACGCCTTATTTCTTCCCGTAACACCATTGTCTCTCAAACCTTAAAATTATGGAATAGATGTTAAAAAGATTGGCCTTTAGTCTCGAGCCCTCCCCCCCCTTGGGAACTTCCTTTGTCCCAGCATATTCCTCTCCAATTTCTTTTCAGTGGTGTATTGACAATGGGGTTACCAAATTATCAGATTTTTATAGTGGAGGAACATTTACCTCTTTTAACTCTTTACAGATTTCCAAAAATATCCCCAGCAACGAACAACAAAACTATGAAAAGATAAGATCATTCTATGAGGCATATTATCTCAAACCTTCTAGCTCTCAGTTATTCTCATTCAAACAGCTTTGCTTTAGAAACTCCAGAGGTATAGGTCTTATTTCACTCATATACAACAAGTTTAATTATTTTATGCTCATAGATAAACTCCACTACATGCTAAAATGGGAATCAGAATGAAATATCCAACTGTCACCTTTAGATTAGTTCTCCGTGCGGACAAACTTGAGATATTGAAATAAATCTTTAGCAATAAGAGAGACAGCAGTGAAAATCTTTACCAGGTGGTATTATGCACCTACTCAACTAAACTTAATATTTACAGATGTCTCTCCTCGCTGCTATAGAGGTTGTGCCTCTCCTGGCACTTTCTTACATACAGTGGATATACAATATCTCACAAAAGTGAGTACACCCCTCACATTTTTGTAAATATTTTATTCTATCTTTTCATGTGACAACACTGAAGAAATGACACTTTGCTACAATGTAAAGTAGTGAGTATACAGCTTGTATAACAGTGTAAATTTGCTGTCCCCTCAAAATAACTCAACACACAGCCATTAATGTCTAAACTGCTGGCAACAAAAATGAGTACGCCCCTAAGTGAAAATGTCAAAATTTGGCCCAATTAGCCATTTTCCCTCTCTGGTGTCAAGTGACTTCTAGTGTTACAATGTCTCAGGTGTGAAAGGGGAGCAGGTGTGTTAAATTTGGTGTTATCGCTCTCACTCTCTCATACTGGTCACTGGAAGTTCAACATGGCACCTCATGGCAAAGAATTCTCTGAGGATCTGAAAAAAAGAACTGTTGCTCTACATAAAGATGGCCTAGGCCAGGGGTAGGCAACCTGCGGCTCTCCAGCTGTTGTAGAACTACATTTTCCATGAGGCATTGCAAGGCTGCTAGATACAATTACTCCCAGAAGCATGATGGGAAATGTAGTTCTACAACAGCTGGAGAGCCGCAGGTTGCCTACCCCTGGCCTAGGCTATTAGAAGATTTCCAAGACCTTGAAACTGAGCTGCAGCATGGTGGCCAAGGCCATACAGCTTTTTAACAGGACAGGTTCCACTCATAGCAGGCCTCGCCATGGTCGACCAAAGAAGTTGAATGCACATGCTCAGTATCATATCCAGAGGTTGTCTTTGGGAAATAGATGTATGAGTGCTGCCAGCATTGCTGCAGAGGTTGAAGGGGTGGGGACTCAGCCTGTCAGTCCTCAGACCATATGCCTCACACTGCATCAAACTGGTCTGCATGGCTGTCGTCCTAGAAGGAAGCCTCTTCTAAAGATTATGCACAAGAAAGCCTGCAGTTTGCTGAAGACAAGCAGACTAAGGAAATGGATTACTGGAACCATGTCCTGTGGTCTGATGAGACCAAGATAAACTTATTTGGTTCAGATGGTGTCAAGCGTGTGTGAGGCAACCAGGTGAGGAGTACAAAGACAAGTGTGTCTTGCCTACAGTCAAGCATGGTGGTGGGAGTGTCATGGTCTGGGGCTATATGAGTGCTGCCGGCACTGGTGAGCTACAGTTCATTGAGGGAACCATGAATGCCAACATGTGACATACTGAAGCAGAGCATGATTCCTTCCCTTCGGAGACTGGGCAGCAGGACAGTATTCCAACATGATAACGACCCCAAACACACCTCCAAGACGACCACTGTCTTGCTAAAGAAGCTGGGAGAAAAGGTGATGGACTGGCCAAGCATGTCTTCAGTCCTAAACCCTATTGAGCATCTGTGGGGCATCCTCAAATGGAAGGTGGAGGAGCGCAAGGTCTCTAACATCTACCAGCTCCGTGATGTTGTCATGGAGGAGTGGAAGAGGACTCCAGTGGCAACTTGTCATGTACCTGGGTGTCATTGAACCGGGACGTTCCTGTTCCCACAGCTGCAGCCTTACCTGTTGTGACACAGAGGAGCTCTAGAGTTCTCGCAATGTTCTCCCAGCCTGATGCACTGCCTTGGACTCACTAGCCCCACCTGCTGCCTGCTGCGGACAATGTACAATCAAGCAGCCCATAAATAGCAGCACTTCCTGTTACTCAATGCCTGTTTGTTGGACTTGCTCCCTGGGTGTTTGATAGCTCTGTAATTCTGATTCCCGTGTATTGAACTTCTGCCTGAATTCTTGACTACTCTCCAGCCTGCTGATTTGGTACTTCATCGCCAGCTCGTGTATGACCTCTGCCTATCTGACCACTCTCTGGATACTGATTTTGAACCGATTTGCCTGATCTGTTGCCGACCTGGCCTGCCCGACTAGGTTTTCACCTGAATCCTCAGCGCACAAGTTCCACTTCGGACACTACCTACCACAGGTGCCTTACACAACCTGTGAAGCTCTGGTGAACTCCATGCCCAAGAGGGTTAAGGCAGTGCTGGAAAATAATGATGGGCACACAAAATATTGACACTTTGGGTTGAATTTTGGACATTTTCACTTTTGTTGTGTACTCACTTTTGTTGCCAGTGGTTTAGACATTAATGGCTGTGTGTTGAGTTATTTTGAGGGGACAGGACATTTACACTGTTATACAAGCTGTACACTCACTACTTTACATTGTAGCAAAGTGTAATTTCTTTAGTGTTGTCACATAAAAAGATATAATAAAATAGTTCCAAAAATGTGAGGGGTGTACTCACTTTTGTGAGATACTGTAAAAAGTCTACACACCCCGGTAAAATGTCAGGTTTGAGGGACCTCAGACCGGGCGGCGGAATACCGTCATATGTAGCTGACACCAACATCGCCTGTTCTGTCGGCTGTGATGGAAGGAATTTGTGCTTCCGACGTGACGCCCATAGATAACGTCACGCGTAGAGCACGATGCGTGGTACCAATACGCTGTGGTCAATTGCCTGGACTCCCGCCCACACCGGATGGAAGGAATGGGGAGGGCGAACCGAGCGCATTGCAGCTCCCAGGAGACAGACTGCAAACTAGCTCCATTGGTTCCACCAGTTGCCAGCCAGACCACTGATATAGTGCAACTTGTGCCGCAAAGGTATACAACATGATGTTAAGGTGCCCTGCGTGTGTGGTCCAGTGAGAGGTCTCACGATCACTTGGGACAACCCCATACAAAGGTGGCAGGGGAACACTGGACAATAGCTCTAAACATTGGACAATAGCTCTCCACTGGAAAGACACCTCTGTTCCATTCTCGCAAATCTTGACAGGAATCAAAGAAATTAAACTTCTAGAAAACATTTATCACTTAATAAATAACACAAAAAGACTGTTCAATATTAAATGGGATCCATGGTTCATTTATACAAACACATCAAATGAACAGAGTTCAAGTATTTATCTAATTCCACAATACCCTAATCTTTACTTTCTTAATTTCCTTATTATTTTCAATATATCCCATTCCTTATTATTTTTCTTTATTTCACACCTATTTATATTTTTTAAATTTTTTCTTCTCTTTACTTGCAAAAATGTATGGTTAATGAAAACTCTCATGGATTAATTATGAAGCCATGATATAACATGCATAAAGACTTTATATCTTTATTTATATATTGTTTGAATGCAAACGTTTACTTTTTCTGAAAGTCATGCATATATGTATTTCATATTTCATACTTATCTAATACAAAGTTTGTAATCAAAAAAGAAAGGGACATCCTGCCTCAAAATATAGGTGGATAAAGCAACTAATCTCAAGAGCTTACACCCTAGGGACAAAGCACCACCTGCACTTATTCATGCTCTTTCTACAAGATCGGTAGGAGTTTCCTGGACTTTTACCTCCCATTCAACTACTTTTTAATGTAAGGTGCACATTGAAGGGCTTTGCGCAAAACCTACCAACCAACATCCATTTTGAAAAATTTCAGCAAGTGTACTTAATTGGCCTATTTCCATATGTGCAGATACGGATCTGAGGATGTTTGCTAATATTCCTATTACATATAAAGCTGACCTGAAGTGGATTATTTATTTTTCCTGAACAGAACTTTCAATTTAAATTGAAATCATAACTGCCAATGCTGGTAGAACTGCAAAGAAATTTGTATTCAATGTATATTGATTAAAAGATAACGTAGATTATCCTGAAATTCCAGAGAAGCCACCATTGTGGGTGTTAGGAGAGAATGTAGTTGTTTATCAAGTAAAAAATGCAGAAGGAATCTCAAGCCAAAAGGGAGATGTTCTTATAACAATAGACGTAACAGTTATGGACAGTTGTCAAGAACACATGCTAAGTGGGAGGAATAGTTTAGATGAGATTAAACAATGCCTAATAACAAGATCTTGAATTCTCAAATTAGGATTTTGAAGGCTCGTAGGTGTTTAAGTATGTTCAGAGTGGTGGAAATTGTTTAAACAGCTTGTGCTGATACAGCAGAATAAACAGAAAAATCGTGTTTTAAATTCTTTGGTACAGGAAGGATACAATTTGCATAGTGCAGGCTGCAACATTGACCTGTGCCATGGCTCAAAATTTGATTTTGTTGTACAGCTTTTGTTGTACAGTTTACAGCTGCTGTAAAAAAAAAATGGACCTTCTGAACAGTGTTTACAAATGCTAGCAAGACGGAATCAGAGACACAAAGTAATATTATTGGTATTTTGTATTTACCCCTTTTGCTCATGTGCAAATCAAAGTGGTGACCATTGAGCTGGATATGGTGCCAATTAAAGCAACCCTCTTAATGTTTAAATAACCTGTTGTTCCCCTTTGATCACTTCAGATGTACTGCTACAGGGCAGCCCTCCTGTGCAGAATCACGTATATATACTCACAGCAGAAGCTGATCTGCGGGTGCCGGGCAATGGATGTCTGCCGGCACCCGCCGAACATCGAGCAGAGACACAGAATGGAGCTCTGTCTATGTAAACAAGGCAGAACTCCATTCTGACAGAGGGAAAGTCATGGATTTTCTTTCCTGCAGGGAAAGAAAATCCGTAATTCCCTTTAGTAAAAACAGCACATACAGTACACAAAAACACTGGCTAAGAACACAGTTAACTCTTTGATTGCCCTAATTGTTAAACCCCATCCCAGCCAGCGTCATTACTAGGGGTCGACCGATTATCGGTGCGGTGATATTCACTTATTTGAGGCATCGGTATTGGTCACAAACGTACCGATGTTACCGATATTGCTTTAAGGGGTTGTACCGGAGTGATCTGCAGGCATAACCCTGGTACTGTTCTATAGAGAGGACGGTCAGCTTTCTTGTAATGACAACCGATGTGGCTCAGCAGCTGCTCGGCTGTTATTACAAGCAGTGGGAGGGTACGACCCCACCGCTCTTCCAGGGTCTCCCGTCCCACCAGGAGGCCCGAGCGACCAGACGGCGCATCCCCAGGCTAGCCGAAGACCCAAACAAGCCAGATTGGCTGTGTTCAGGTCTCAGATCTAGTAACCCGGAAGCAATGTCATGACATCTCTTCCGGATTACTGGCATCCTAAAGGCGCCAGTTTTAAAAAATACAAAGTATTCAAGGGGCGTGGTCTCAGCACAGACGGAAGAGGACGTGAGCTAGCTGAGCTCCCGGCCTGAGGTGAATTCCCTGCCTTACTGCACAGCTTTAATCCCACATTCTTGGCTTTCCAAGCCCCGCTGGTCACAGGGAACACCACTGTCTGTTCCTTTCTAGCCGTTCTTGAGATGGAACGATACCTGCGGCCAAATCCACAGACGGCCTCTACTCCGGCTGGGAACAAGATGGCCAGTGGGAACCAGTATTTCCACTGCTACAGATTCCACTGCACCAAAGCAAGGAGATCACAGGGAGGAACATGACATGCCACCATTCTCCCCTCCTAGCGACCTCTCTCCGTGCATACCTCGCTCTTTTACTATGTCCCCTGATGTGGAGAATGGGACATGTAACATGGATCCGTGCCTCTCACTAGCAGCAGATGTTTCCTCACAGAGCCTCAGCTGCAGCCACAACACTAAAACAAGTTCCCAGCTGCATGGATCTGCTTCACAGACCACAGTGACTACTGTTCCTAAAGACACCATACAGTTCAGACCCCCCTCTGCACATTTGACAGAACAGACTCTGTAGACTTTCCTTCTGCAATTACCCACTAGAGCTGACTTTGAAGCTTTATCTAATAGAGTGGAATTTGCACAATGAGAACTGCAGGCACTTAAACAAGAAGTGTCCGGAGTGGATGCTACGGTGGCAGTACTGGAACAGGATACAGGGGCTGGTACGCATAAGATGGATCACCTTCAAACTGCCCCCACTGACCTGGCTGAGCAAGTCATACAGCTTTAACTTGAAAATCGCAGCCATAGACAGAACATCCGGCTACAGGGCATACCAGAGACTATAACGCAGGCAGAACTTGGTTCACACATTACTGCCATCTTTAACAGGTATCTTGACCATCCCCCAGAAACAGAGGTTGCGATTGATAGGGTCCACTGTACTCTCGGCCCAAGATCTACCTTTCAAGACAGGCCCAAAGACGTGCTCTGCCGCCTGCATGCCTACAAGCTTAAGGAAGAGATTTTGCAGCAGGCATGGAAAGTAGGAGTGCTGGAATTTGGCCCCGTCCACCTCCTGCCTGACATTTCCAGAAAGACCCTGCTAATGCGCGGAGCCCTGAAACCCTTGCTAGAGAGGATTGTGGAGCTGGGAATGTCTTATACATGGGGTCACCCATTCCACCTAAATGTACATAAAGGCAATCACTCCTTTTTGTTGCACAACCCTTTGGAATTACCTGACCTATTCAACTTTGCTGAGATGGATCCCATACCAGTCCCCCACTGTCTTACTATCGATGTCTCATTGGATTCCACAGGCGGTGCACCTCAGGGCAGACCTCAACGAACCCGAGACAATCGCCAATCCCGAAGAAACAGACAACGGGCATCACGAAATGAGGAAGAGCGCTGATTACCGTTCACCTGTACCATGTGTCTTTCTTATATTGGACTCTTTAGACACTTGATGAAAGGGGTCAAGCCACATTACCTGGAACATTTACTATCCCAACATCCTTGAGGCAGAACTCATATTATTTATTTATTAATTTTTTTGAATATAGACCCTTATGCTAGTGGTCCTCGCTGGTTCCTGCTGGTTCCAATGGGAGGTTATGTTCTGGTTATATCCTTTATGCTTCTGTGGGAGCCCCTACAGTCTCATGGGTGGGGGTTGGCTGATACCAGTACCCTTTTGGAAAGTAGCCATCCCCCATCTCTTTCATCACTCATAGTTTCTCATAGACCATACTACAACAGGGATTCCAAATTAATGGCTAATTTTCCTTCCGGGAGCCACTAATTGCCCCTTCTTCCTCTGTTGATCATAGTGAGTGGTCCTGCTCCCCAGACACACACTTGGTCCCCAACAGGGCTACCTGCACGCTGGGGCGAAGTTGTTTCCCCCACATACGTGAGACTGCGGAATGGCTACCCTTGTGATGGATTTAATAGGCTAAGAGATGTGCAACTGTATCACCTATCCTGAATCATTTAACCTCTTTGTATATACTATGCCTTTGGAGTGATATACTAATGTTTGTTTTACTGGCCATAGTTGGCTTTGCCCTTGCGGGACCCTTTAACCTTCTCCGACTTTTGAACCAGGGGCTTCTTTTGAGGGCAACGCTAACTTTTTTGTATGGTTTTGTTATATAGAGTGGCACTCGTTCTATAGGACGAGATTGTTCTGTGAAACCTAGTGTCACTGTCAGTGCCCCCCGATACTGGTCAGCATACCGACTATCTCTCCAGGATAGTGTATGGAGCCTCACCCTAGTGTTCGTCCCTGGATCCTGCTGGCTCCATTAGGAGGTTGAGTTTTGTTTATAACCTTTATGGTTCTATGGGGACCCATGCGGTCTCATCGCTAAGGGATGGCAGATACCGGTACCCCACCCAGAAAGCTGTCACCCAACAAAATTTTTTTTCCACCATTCCTAGTTTTACAGGGCCTATTCTACAAAAAAGAATTCCAAATTAATGGCTAATATCTCTACTGAGAGCCACAAATCACCCCCTCTATCTCTGTCACTCATAGTGAGTAGCCTTGCTTCCTGGGCACACTGTTAGTCCCCGACAGGGTCACCCACGCATTTGGGCGGAATTGCTCCCCCACATACGTGGGACCTTGGGGAGGCTGCCATTGTGAGGGGTTTAATAGGCTAAAAGAGGTGCAATTGTATCACCCATCCTGATTCATTTGACCTGTCTGTATATACTATGCCTTTAAAGTGTTATGCTACTGTTCATGTTACTGGCCATATCTGGCTTTGCCCTAGCGGGGCACTTTGACCTTCACTGATTTTCTAACCAGAGATGCCTTTTGAGGGCAATGCTAACCCCTCATGTTATTATTATTATTTAATTATTTTTTTTGGGGGGGGGCATTATAAACAGATTACTAATTAACAGCCTACCTGTATGTTGCCATACAGATTGAAGATTTCTGGCTTTGCAATTTACCTGTTCTTGAGCTGGGAGAAAAGTTATATACAAGTTATTATGTTATTCTATTTGTTTCAATTGGGCTGGTGGAATCCCCTTGGGCCGGGGCTCTTCATCTTAAAGTGCCTTACCGCTACACACTCTAGGTCTTCTCTGCCCTGGTGGCAGTATACCTGCTCTTGTGAGCTTCATTGCCCTCTTCCCTCCTTTCCCTTCCTGTTTACCTCCTTTTCCTCACTACCCCTTATTATTATTGTTATTTATCGTAAGCTTGATTCTTAATTAAGCCATCTTTAAATCCCCCCCCCTTCTCTCCCCCCCCCCCCCCAATTAGCTCCCTTGTCCTTCTCCTTCTTGTCCCTTGAGGCTGCATCAGGAGCCTGCTAACACCACATCAGCCATGTCCGTGAAGTTTATTTCCTGGAATATCAAGGGGCTAAATTCACCAGAGAAATGCACTAGTTGCCTCAAGGAGCTCTGGAGATTAAGGGCCCACATAGTCTTTCTCCAAGAGACTCACTTTAGAGCAAATAAGATCTCTAAATTTCACAACACCAGTTTTCCGACGGTCTATCATAGCCTGTCCCCATCTTCCAAATCCAAAGGAACTAGTATTCTTATTGCCAAGTCCCTCCCCTGGCAACTATCAAACATATGAGGCCCGGGGGGCAGATTCCTCCTGCTGAAATGGAAAATTTATTCCCACACTTTCACGCTGGCAAACACATACCTGCCCAATACCAATCAAGTGACGGCACTTGAATCTTTTCTCTCCACTCTTGATTCCTTCATGGAAGGGACCCTTATCTTAGGGGAGATTTTAACATGACCATTGATCCTCGCAAAGACTCCTCTGCGAGACTGACCCCCACCCCTAGAGGATTCAGGATGCCACTCAAGGATCTTTTCCACTCACCTCAACTAGTTGACATTTGGAGGATCTTTCATCCTCAGGAGAGAGATTACGCCTACTACTCTCCTCCACATGGCTCCTACTCCAGAATTGATTTTTTCTCATCAAACATTCTACCATTTCTCTAATCTCTAAAGCCGAAATAGGTCATTTTGCTCCTAGATTGTAAGCTCCAACGAGCAGGGCCCTCTGATTCCTCCTTTATTAAATTGTATTGTACTGTCTGCCCTAATATTGTAAAGCGCTGCACAAACTGTCGGCGCTATATAAATCCTGTATAATAATAATAATAATATTGCTATTTCGGATCATGCACCGATTATATTAGAAGTTACTCCCCAACAAAAACAATCTAGTACACCGATATGGCATCTGAATGAGTCTCTGTTAAAAGACCCGGAAATTACAGCAGACATACTACGCAAACTAAACAATTACTTTACCACAAACTCTGGGATCTGTGGAAAACCCCCTTTGCTTGTGATCTGCCCACAAATGCGTTATCCGCGGGATCTTTATTAAGCACGGACACGCATCCAAACAATGCAGAATGAAAACACTAGCCAACCTGCTTGTCAAACTATGCACTCTGGAGCGAGTGTCAAACTTAATCAGGACCCTGCCTTGGAACTGGAATTTTCGAAAGTGCACGAAACTGATTAGGGAATACTCCCTTGATGAAGCCAAACTTGTTCTTCTTAGGGTCCGTCGCTCATACTATAAATATGGCAAAAAGTGCAGCCATATGTTGATTAAAGCACTAAAAGCCCAAAATTGTAAATCATTTGTCTCAGCGCTGACTACTGCATCCGGTGCTAAAAATACATTCCACCCCAGAGTTAGCTGATACCTTCCGAAAGTTTTATTCGGATTTCTAAAACTTGAGATCTACTCCTTCGACCTCTCAACACACTACTACGCTTTCTGAAATGACAATTTACCTACAGGAAGCTCAACTTCCTATGCTTACGCAAGAGGAACATGAATCTCTATCTCAACCACTCTTAACTGAAGAATTTGCAGTGGCCATTTCGACCACCCAGCCTGGGAGAACCCCAGGTCCAGGTGGCTTTACACTTGAAAATTATAGAGCCTTCCAGTCGATACTTACTCCTTACTTCTTAAAAGCCTTTAATGCTATTACAGATGGCCAGAGTGTCTCCTCTGAGTTACTAAGGGCTAGCATCTCTGTTATTCCGAAACCAGGTAAAGACCCGCTACATTGTGCCAGCTACCATCCCATTTTGCTTTTGAATTGTGACGTCAAGTTATTTACCAAAATCATCACAACCAGATTGAACGCCATCATGCAACCTATTATACCCCTCGATCAGGTAGGGTTCATTCAATCCAGACAGGCAAGAGACAATACCATTAGAACCCTAAATATTATTGCATCAGCCAAGAAACTCAACACTAGGGAAAAGAGCAACGCTTACTAAGTGCAGTGTTTTAAAACCATTTAATGAATAAAATCACATATACACTCACAAAAGTGTGTAGATCAAGGGCACTGTGACTCAAAGTGGTTCATCCGCTATGTCCGAGTGAGGTGCTCCAGGAGACCGCACCAGTGGCTTCCAGTGCTACGGATGGATGTGAGCAGGTCTCGGCACACAGGAGCAGAGTGTTGACATCACTTCCGGTTTACATCCAGCAGGATTGGCGCGCGTTCGGACCATTCGTGGTCCTTCGTCAGGGTCAGCTGGGGGCCATGGTGGATGAGGTATGTTAAATACACAAGCAATATAATGGTATGAGCGTAAGAAAATTATAATACAATAAAAAGCGGAAGTAGCCCTGAAACGGATCACTGTGCCCAGCAGAACCCATATACACAAAAAAATATTGATCTGAATATGATGGAAATGGAAAAAAACAAAACAGACGAACATGCCCACACATCTCCATACATTTGTGTACACATGTAGGCGCATATGAATTAATTATTATTAAAAAAGGGGGGGGACAATACACTCTAAATCAGAATGTATGAATATATATAGAGAAATTTTATATATACTACTAATATAGCAATCTATAGGACCAATCTGGATCAAAAACAAGAGTAGACATTGAGTGTGACAAAAAGTATTAGAAAAATTATAAAAAAAAAATGTATAAAAAATAAAATAAAAAAAAACTATTTATAAAAAAAAAAAAAAAGTGACGTCAACACTCTGCTCCTGTGTGCCGAGACCTTCTCATGTCCATCCGTAGTGCTGGAGGCACTGGAAGCCACTGGTGCGGCCGCGCTCGTAGCGCCACAGCGGTCCCCTGGAGCACCTCACCTGGACATAGCGGATGAACCACTTTGAGTCACAGTGCCCTTGATCTACACACTTTTGTGAGTGTATATGTGATTTTATTCATTAACCACTTCCTTACTGGGCACTTAAACCCCCCTCCTGCCCAGACCGATTTTCGGCTTTCAGCGCTGTCGCATTTTGAATGACAATTGCACGGTCGTGCGGCGCTGTACCCAAACAAAATTTTTATAATTTTTTTCCCCACAAATAGAGCTTTCTTTTGGTGGTATTTGATCACCTCTGCGGTTTTTATTTTTTGCCCTATAAACAAACAAAGAGCGATGATTTTGAAGAAAGAACAACATTTTTTACTTTTTTGCTGTAATAAATATCCAAAAAAAAAATATAAAAAAGAAAATTATTCATCAGTTTTGGCCAATATATATTCTTCTACATATTTTTGGTAAAAAAAATCTCAATCAGCGTATTTTGATTGGTTTTCGCAAAAGCAATCGCGTCTACAAACTATGGGAATAGATTTATGGGGTTTTTACAATTTTTTTTTTTTTACTAGTAATGGCGGCGATCTGCAATTTTTATCAGGACTGCGATATTGCAGCGGACATGTCGGACATTTTTTGACACATTTTTGAGACCAATGACATTTATACAGCGGTCAGAAATGTAAATGTCCACTGATTACTGTATAAATGTCATTGGCAGTGAAGGGGTTAACCTGCAGGGGGCAGTGAAGGGGTTAACAGTGTTCCCTGGGCGTGTTCTAACTGTGGGGGGTCGGGGCTGGTCGGGACATAACAGATCTAACTGATTCCAGTGACAGGGATCAGTAGATCTGCCATGTCCCATTCACAGAATGGAGAACCGTGTTTACATCGGCGGTTCCCCGTTCTGAGGCTGCTACAAGTGATTGGCGGGTCTCAGGCGGACATCGAGTCCGCCCGACCCACGGGCACGCCCACGCAGCGTGCGACAGCCATGAGAGCGCGCTGCCCAAGGCTGCGAGTGCGCGCGGGGGCGCGCACGAGGCAGGACATCCATAGATATCTGCTGTGAATTTCAGAGCCGCGCAGTAGCCATCTTTCGGCTATAGCGCGGTCCTTAACTGGTTAAATGGTTTTAAAACACTGCACTTAGTAGGCGCTGCTCTTTTCACTATTGTCTTCCAGAGTCGCTCCTTGCTCTTCTCAGCTTGCTGCCACTAAGGATTGGTGTTCATTCCCTAATATTGTGTTTCATTATTGGACTATAATTTTTGGACTTTTTACCATTAGAGTTGATTGAACCCCTGGATGTTCGGGTTGCGTGGGTTCGGCGAAAAGTCCGGGTTCGGTACCGAACTCGACCCGAACTTTATCCCGGACCCCAAACCCTATTGAAGTCAATGGGGACCCGAACTTTTAGGCACAAAAATGGCTGTAACAAAGTCCTGGCAAGTGCTAGAGGGCTGCAAAAGGAAGTAAAATGGGGGTAAGAGTAGGGCAAGTGCCCTACAAAAAAATGGGGATAGGGAAAATAATTTTAAATCAAATAAAAAAAAATGGGAAGTGGGGGTGGATGTGGAGTAGGAGCCTAGAGGTTGACTAGGCCGTGACCATGGCAGTGTAGGTGGAAGTGGTGGTGGTGGAGGAGTAGGAGGAGGTAGCCAACACTGTTTTGTTTTTTTTTTTGTTTATAATTGGGGTAGCCCCCAAAATATTGAGGCATATTAAAAAAAACCAAGTATACGAATGGCTGTGTGAGTCCGGTCTACATGTCTATTCTGCACAAGATACAGACAAGTCTTGTGGGATCCATGCCTGGTTTATTTTAATAAACATTAGCTTGTCCACGTTGCTGTGGACAGGCAGCTGCGCTTGTCTGTGATAACACCCCCTGCCAAGCTAAACACACGTTCAGACAATACACTGGCTGCAGGGCAGGCCAGCACATAAACGGCAAGCTCAGGCCATGTGGCCAATTTGGAGACCCAGAAGTTGAATGGGGCAGACCCATCAGTCAGTACGTGTTACAATGTGGGCAACTCGGCTGTTGTTGCGCAGGCACTGCAGCATGTAGTCGGCCATATGTGCCAGGCTGCCCAGAAGCAAAGACAAGCTGTCCTCTGTGGGAGGTATATCATCTGTGTCCTCCGTATCCCCCCAGCCACGCTCCAGTGATGCCCAAGAGCTGCGTTGGGTGCCACCCTGCTGCGGTTCCTCCTCCTCCTCCTCATGATCTTCTTCGTCCTCCTCGTCCTCCAGAACTGTGCCCTGGCTTGAATATTTTTGACCTGGCCTATGCTGGTACAGGAATCCACCCTCCGAGCCCCTTGCGAATGACTGGCCTGATAACCGTGGAAATGACCCCTCTTCCTCCTCCCCCTCCTCATCCTCCTGTGCCACATCCTCTTCCATCATGGCCCGAAGTGTTTTTTCAAGGAGACATAGAAGTGGGATAGTAACGCTGAGAACAGCGTCATCGGCACTGGCCATGTTGGCGGAGTACTCGAAACACCACAATACGGTACACAGGTCTCACATGGAGGCCCACTCATTGGTGGTGAAGTGGTGCTGTTCCGCAGAGCGACTGACCCGTGCGTGCTGTAGCTGAAACTCCACTATTGCCTGCTGCTGCTCGCACAGTCTCTCCAGCATGTGCAAGATGGAGTTCCACCTTGTGGGCATGTCGCATATGAGGCAGTGAGCGGGAAGGCCGAAGTTCCGCTGCAGCGCAGACAAGCGAGCAGCAGCAGGGTGAGAATGCGCACAGACGGCCCGCACTTTCTGCAGCAGCTCTGACATATCCGGGTAGTTTTTTAGAGAATTCTGTACCACCAAATTCAGCACATGAGCCAGGCAAGGGATGTGCGTCAAACGGGCTAGGCCCAGAGCCGCTACGATTTTTTGCCCATTGTCGCACACCACCAAGCCGGGCTTGAGGCTCAGTGGCAACAACCACTCATTGGTCTGTTGTTCAATGCCCGTCCACAGCTCCTGTGCAGTGTGGGTTTTATCCCCCAAACATATCAGTTTTAAAACAGCCTGCTGTTGTTTCCCCCTGGGTGTGCTGATGTTGGTGGTGAAGGTGTTATGCTGAGCGGATGAGTAGGTGGTCGAGGAGGAGGAAGCGCAGTAGGAGGAGGAGGCAACAGGAGGCAAAGAGAAATGCCCTGCAATCCTCGGTGGTGGAAGGACATGCGCCAAATGGCTAGCCGGCTCAGGCCCACCCGCCACTACATTTGCCCAGTGTGCAGTTAGCGAGATATAGCGTCCCTGCCCATGCTTACTGGTCCACGTATCAGTGGTTATGTGGACCTTGCCACAGATGGCGTTGCGCAGTGCACACTTGATCTTGTCCCCGACTTGTTTGTGCAGGGAAGGGATCTCGCCTGTAAAAGTAGTGGTGGCTGGAAACCATGTACTGTGGGACAGCCACCGCCATCATGTTTTTGAAACTGTCTGTGTCCACCAAACGGAATGACAGCATTTCAAAGGCCAGGAATTTTGAAATGCTGGCATTCAGGGCCAGGGATCGCGGGTGGGTAGGGGGGTACTTCCTCTTTCTCTCCAGTGTTTGGGAGATGGAGAGCTGTAGGCTTCCATGGGACCATGGTGTGGAAATGCTTGGGGATGGTGGCGGACATGGTGGCATTGCTGTCATATCGTCTGTTTGCTGGGTGGCAGGTGACACTGTCACAGTAGAGGTGGAGGAAGAGGCCGAGGCAGCAACAGAAGAGGAAGCAGGAGGAGGCTGAGATCTTTCTTGGATTTTGAGGTAATTATTCCAATGCAGCTTGTGCCTTGAATTTAGATGCCTGACCATGCAGGTTGTGATCAGGTTTAGAACATGTATGCCCCAGCTCAGGCTATCATTGCACAGCTTGCAAACCACTCGTGCCTTGTCGTCAGCACATTGTCCGAAGAACTGCCACGCGGGGGAACGCCTTTGAGCTGCCTTTGGTGTGCTAGGTCCCTGGGTGCGGTGGGTAGTAGCAGACATACTGTCTAGGGGACGCTCGCTCCGCTTTTGCAACCTGCTTCCTCTTTTGCTGTGCTGGTGCCTCTGTGCGACCACCACCTCTTCCTCCAAACTCCACACGTCACTCGCATGACCCTCAGTCCACGTGGGGTCTAGGACCTCATCATCCTCCTCCCCATCATCTTCCACCAACCCTTCACCACTGCCCTCCTTGTCAGTCTGCACACTGAGGAAAGCTGCAGCAGTTGGACCCTGTGTTTTGTCATCATCTAAGACATGCTGCGCTGGTGTTTCCATGTCCTCATCCTGCAACAGAAGTGGTTGGGCATCGGTGCACTCAAAGTCTTCCACTTCTGGGGCAGCGCTATGTGGATGGCCCACGGAAAGCACACCAGGAGAGTCATCAAAAAGCATAAGAGTCTCTTGCATGACTTGGGGCTCAGACTGCTTGGCTAATTTACAAGGGGCTGAGGTGAAAGACAGATGGCCATGGGGTTCAAGTGCCAACTCTGAGCTTTCATCAAGGGACCGGGAGGGAGACAATGTGAAGGAACTGGAGGCATTGTCAGCCACCCAATCTACTATTGCCTGTACTTGTTCTGCCATCACCAATTGTTGAGCGGCATTCGGGCCTACCATATACCGGTGAAGGTTCTGTTGGCTACCTGAAGAAGGTGTTTCACTTGTGCGTGTAGCTGGCACACATGGACCACGTCCTCTCCTTCCAACAGGAGCTTCACCAACACGACCAACATCAGCAGCACCAGCATCACCAGAAGCACCATGACCACGTCCCTTATTTGCTCTCCTCATTGTGCCCACAAATGTACTATGTAGCCCTATTTAAGTATTTATTAATACCAATTAATATCTTCTTTTTTTTTGGAAAACACCAACATAGACACACTTTTTATTTTGGTGCAAGAAATGCACTGCTCACACCAACAGCTGGAACCTCTCCCTTTAGAACTAGGAGATGATTATAGAACAATAATCTGTCACTTACAGCAACAGCTGGAACCTCTCCTTTTAGAACTAGGAGATGATTATAGAACAATAATCTGTCACTTACAGCAACAGCTGGAACCTGGCCCTGTAGGAGTAGGCAATGGTTTTTGAACAATAATCTGTCCCTTACAGCAACAGCTGGAACCTGGCCCTATAGGAGTAGGTGATGATTTTTGAACAATAATCTGTCCCTCTAAGCAACAGCTGGAGCCTGGCCCTATAGGAGTAGGCGATGATTTTTGAACAATAATCTGTCCCTCTAAGCAACAGCTGGAACCTCTCCCTATAGAACTAGGAGATGATTTTAGAACAATAATCTGCCCTTCTAAGCAGAAGCCTCTACCTAGTGCAGTCAGATCGTTCTGTAATGCAGGGTGAGATCTGCAATCTGTCCCTCAGAGCAACAGTAGTAGTAATCTCAGGATGCAGGATGAGATGTGAAAATATCTGCAATCTGTCCCTCACAGCGCCGGAAGCTTCCTCTCCCTACACTAGTCAGAGTCTCAGAGAGCTTGTGACTGCAGCACCAAGTGACTCCAGCTTATAAAGAGGCTGGGTCACATGATGCACTGGCCATTCACAGCCATGCCATTAGTAGGCATGGCTGTGATGGCTTCTAAGGGCAAACCAGTGAAACGCTTGTTGATTGGCTGCCCTGCAGCTATTCAACAAGCGTGATCAACTACCAGAACCCGAACGTTTTTTGAAATGTCCGGGTTCAGGTCCCGGACACCCCAAAGTTCGGTACGGACCTGAACTTTACAGTTCGGGTTCGCTCAACACTATTTACCATCCCAGCCCATAAGGCTTATGAGTTTATATATTGTCTACCTAATTCAGAAAGCGCTGTGTGATTGTTGTATATAATGTAAGAAACTCAACACTTCTCTACTTCTTCTGTCTACAGATGCCAAAAAGGCCTTCGACAGAGTCGACTGGACCTTTCTCTTTGAAACCCTCAAATGTTTTGGTATGCTTGCCTCAATCTCGTCCTGGGTATCTGCCATTTATGCTGACCTGACTGCTTAGAGTCAATGGCTTTATTTCCGACTCCCTTGTGATCTCTAATGGCACCAGACAGGGTTATCCCCTATCACCACTCCTTTTTATACTCACCCTAGAACCATTTCTTCAACACATACGAAATAATCAAGATGTGAAGGGAGTACAAACCACTACTTACCACCACAAGGTGGCAGCTTATGCCGATGACCTCTTTTTTTATATCACGGAACCTCTTACCTCATTACCCTCCCTATTACGGAAACTGAAAAACTATGGTGCCCTGTCCAACTTCAAGGTAAACCTCCAAAAATCAGAGGCTCTTAATGTCTCTCTCCCAGTCCCCATTCTGACAGCACTGCGGCCTAATTTTCCCTTTAGATGGGCTACTCATTGTATCCAATACCTAGGGACAAAAATCCCAGCAAATCTAAACTCCATATTTAAACTCAATACCACAGGCCACATGAGCAGGGTAGTGGATTGGTGTAGGCATAGCGCCACTAAACTATGGGTCTTTTTGGAACTAGACGCTGCACAGGCACCCAGGGCCTTCCTTGGGCAGAGAAATGTCATACTTCCCACCTCTCCCACCACCCCTTAATTGGACCCACTTTGTTGGAATCAGAAAGGTTCTATAAACAATCTTCTCTCTACAGTCTTCCATTCCCTGTGACACCGATAATAGGTCATCCCATGTTCGGTCCAGGACTGCCAGACCCAGCATTTACTATGCACTCGCCACGGGAGCTCTTATGTGCATCCTATTTCCTTCCCACAAATGGCTGGATCCCGAGCAGGGCCCTGCTCAAGGGATCGGGGTCCCAGTTCCTGAACCACTGGCGAGCTTACCAATTGTCGCATTTCCTGAGCCCACTACCCAAGCCACACCTTTTTCAGAGGCCCCTCAGCTCGTTTGAAGAGCTGTTTGGGGGATGGTCTAATACAGAAATCCTTGTCACTTTTATACAAATCTCTACTAGACCTTCATGCGCAATCGGAACCCCCCATTCTAACCAAGTTGGAAAAAGACCTTCAGGTCACTTTTGCGGAACAACAAAAAGATAGGATTCTTTTTTTTGCTCACAAATCATTGCTATGTAGTAAGTACCAAGAAACCGATTACAAAATCATGACACGGTGGTATAGAACCCCATCTGTACTGGCCAAACTATTCCCACAATTGGGCGACCGTTGCTGGAGATGTGATTCCCATAAGGACACACTTTTGCACATTTTTTGGGAGCGTCCTGGCATCCGTCTATTCTGGCAGCAAGTCCTCCAATTTATCCACAAATTTACGGATATCTCATTGGCCAAAGACCCCGCAGCAGTTCTTCTTAACCTGACCCCTCTTTCCCGGAAAAAGTACTACAAATCCTTACCTAAACATTTTCTTAATGCAACTACAGCATGCATCCCAGCCATGTGGAAACAACAATCTCCTCCTACTCTTGCCCAATGGTTCGCCAGAGTGAATGAAATAGAAAGCATGGAGCATCTGACCTCCCCTCTCCGGGACAAATCGGAAGAACACGAGACCACATGGTTCTATTGGGATCAGTTCCATTTCTCTGATGAATATTCTCAATACTTATGAACCATTTTATGCCTATCTTGGACTGAATGGTGTTTGTCTATCTAGGTACTGTCTGCACCCTCTCCCCTCACCCCCCTTATTCCCCCGCCCAATAACCCCTCTCCAAAAAGCTCAAAAATTGATGCACTTTGTCATGGCTGGGCACCGTTCAATATATATTCATTCATTAGATTCTATTTTTTCAGATTTCTCATGATCTTTATTGAATTCACATACCTGCTTTTTTCGGTTCTATATGCTGATACTGTTGAATTGTGGTATTTGCATTGAATGTTATTACCCTTTATGTATACTGACTGTATTGTTTCTTGGCACATCAGCCGCTTGTCGTTTACTTTTAATTGCCATTTCTTGTGCAGCTTTAAATAAAAAATTAAAAAAAAAAAGAAAGTATTCAAAAACGCTGATCTTTACATTTTCAATACTTTCAAGTGCAGAGGAGGGGTGTGGGGTCTTATAGACCCCAGATCCCTCCATAAAGAGTACCTGTTACTGCCTATTACTGTCACAAGGAATGTTTACATTCCTTGTGACAGCAATAAAAATGATAACATTTTTTTTTAAAAGGACAGTGTAAAAATAAAAAGTTTAAATCTACAGAATATCAGCACCTGATATCAGCCTGAGAGGCAGACGTAAAATCGATATCGGCCCTGAAGAAACTATATAGTTACAAAGCACTCCCTAGGAACACATTTAGCCTTTTGATCACCCCTGATGTTAACCCCTTCCCTGCCAGTGTCATTAGTACAGTGACAGTGCATATTTTTAGCATTGATCACTGTATTAATGTCACTGGTTCCCACAAGATGTCAAAAGTGTCAGTTAGCGTCCGATTGTCCACCACAATATCTCAGCCCCACTATAATTCGCTGATTGCTGCCATTACTAGTATATAAAAATAAATAAATACAAATTCCAGTATATATACCATAGTTTGTAGATGCTATAACTTTTGTACAAACCAATCAATAAATGCTTATAGGGATTTCTTTTACCAAAAATATGTGCAGAATACATTTTTTTTACTGGATATATTTTATAGTAGAAAGTAAAAAATATTGTTTTTTTATAGAGCAAAAATAAGAAACGCAGTGGTGATCAAGTACCACCAAAAGAAAGCTTTATTTGTGGGGAAAAATTACATAAATTTTATTTGGGTATAGCGTTGCATGACCGCGCAATTGTCAGTTAAAATAAAGTAGTGCCGTATTGCAAAAAATGGGCTGGTCATGAAAGGTGGCAAATCTTCTGCAGTTCAAGTGGTTAATCAGCCCTAAATAATTCCTTATTTCCCTTCTCCCACTAGCTGTTTTTTTTAAAAATCTGGCCTGGCCCCTCTCTTCCCTGATTGACTGACTGACCTTGATTGACAGCTGCGGGAGCAATGGCGCCATTGCTGTGTCTCAGTCAATCAGGAGGAGTATCTGGGATGGCTAAGAAACTCGTGGACATCGCTGGATAGAGATGGGACTCAGGTAAGTAATTAGGGGGTTGCTGGGGAGGCTGCTACACACAGAAGGCTTTTTATCTCAATGCATAGAATGCATTAAGATAAAAAAAACCTTCTGCCTTTACAACTCTTTTAAAATGAAGCCCTCCAGCAGCGTGCTGTTACTGCTGCAGAAGCTTCCATCTTCACCCGGTCTTCCTTCTAGGTTTGCGGGCTATGGTCACTTGACTAGCAAAGCCGCGATGATGTCGCTCTTGCGGATGCACGCGGGAGTCCCGGTCGTGGCACAGAGCTCTAAAGGAACGGCACGGGTATGGTGACATCACTGGCTGCTGCCAGGGCCAGATTATGAGCATCATGGGCCTGGTGCTGAAGATTTTGGTGGGCCTTTCATGCTCCCAACATGACTGTGCACCAGTGCACAAAGCAAGCTCCATAAAAACATGGATGTCGAGTTTGGGGTGGAGAAACTTAACTGGCCTGCACAGAGTTCTGACCTCAACCCAATAAAACACCTTTTGGCTGAATTAGAGTGGAGACTGCGAGCCAAACCTTCTCGCCCACATTAGTGCCTGACTTTACAAATGTACTTCTGGAAGAATGGTCAAAGATTCCCATAGACACGCTCCTAAACATTGTGGACAGCCTTCCCAGAAGAGTTTAAGCTGTTATAGCTGCAAAGCATGGGGCAACTCAATATTGAACCCTACAGACTATGACTGGAATGCCATTAAAGTTCATGTGCGTGTAAAGGCAGATGTCCCAATACTTTTGCCTAGCTAGTGTATCTGCCAAAATTTGCAATGGTGGTGAACCCTCCTACACATGAATACTAAATTTAGACAAAATTTAGGTAAGGCCCTTAGTCAGGAGTTATGTTTAACAACATAGAGAGAACAAACAACATCTCTACACAAAGTGGCATGTTTGGGATTTGAACTCAGGACCTAAGCAATGGTAGGCAGAATTTCTACCTTGTGAGCCACAGGGCTGCTGCATGTGGAGTCCTCCTACACATAAATACACAGATATTTAATTTCTTGGAATATATAGGAATCACTTTAGGAGTTTCTCTTCTTGATTTATTCTGTGATATTTGGCGTTTCATGCTGTGTGAGTGTAGAATAGTAATGTTATCCTCAGATTTTTGGGAATACATTTTTATCTCTGATGTTGGTACACATATCACATTTTCTGAGCTGAAATTACAGTGGTTATCAACTCAGGACAACCACTTTAACCTACAGGTAAGCCTATAATAAGGCTTACCTGTAGGTTCCCTGCATATCTCCTAAACCTGCACGATTTAGGGGGTATACAGTGTACTTGCATGTGCCAACGTCATCGGCACATGCGCAGTGAAGAAACGGCCTCCGTGAGAGAAGATACATTTCATCTCAACATGAAAAGGATTTCTTTGGGGAAGTTACAATTGTATTAGAATGAATGGCTGAAAATTGCATCAGGCTGCATTGCTCCAACTTTTACTCCCAAAAAACTCTCATAGCTCTCATTTTGGTATTTACTATAGCGCTCTGTAATTACTCCATGGAAGCAAAATTTAGAGCAGTTTCAGGTCTGAGCATGCTCAGTTGTGCTCAGCTGTGCTGTGCACCTAAGAGTAAAGAGAGGGGGAATTTATTTCTTCTCAGACTTTTTAAGATATTTCAGTGTAGAAATCACTTTTTCACACAGTTTAAAAGCTGATTATCTTTAAACAATATCCTGCAAATTTTAGTACAATTTAGGTGATTATATCATGCTCTAAACATTATTTCGATGTGCACATCTCCAAGTCTTAACTGGAGTAAGGATTTGGGCGCTATCTGTTGCCTGGACACTATAGTGAATACCGTTTTGCACTTTTTAGTGCCATTTGCCATTTTTTCTGTACTTATGGTGAGTCTGCATCCTTCTTCCGAAAGGTAAAAATATATATATATGTACAAAGCTTGCTTACAAAGCGTGAGTTAGGAGGAAATGGGTATTTTGTGAAAGCTGTGGGGAAGGAACAAGAGTTAGCCTCTATGTTGTGCTACACTACACTGTGTGGAACTCAGCTGCCGCCCGCGATTTACATAACAATAGCACCTGTCACCCGCAATTTACATAACAATAGCGCCTGCCGGCCGTCCGCGATTTACATAAAAATATTGCCTACCGGTTGCCCTTAATTTACATAATAATAGCGCCCGCCACCCTCGATTTGCATAACAATGGTGTACACACGCAGAGCTAAACAGCATTAATGACTCACTGCCATGGGCCTATCTTGAGGTTGGGGCCTGGAGCTGCAGCTCCAGTAGCCCCTATGTTAATCTGGCCCTTGCTGCTGCTTGTTAGAATGTCTCCTAAATTGTGCACGTTTAGGAGAGGTAAGTTTTAGTTTTTTTTAGTTTTTTAGTTTTAGTTTTTTTTTTTTTTAGTTTTATTTTTTTTGTTTTTTTTTCTGAAGTTTAACCATTACCCCTCTGACCATCCTCAGTACTCTTTTATCATTGCATTAACATATTTTCATCTATAGAACTATGGATTTTGACCATTTAGGAAAATACATGAACCTTTTAGGAACAAATTTAGAGAGTTGTCTGGTCCTCTCCTTTACCTGCTAGTAGCGATCTTTGTAAAAGTATAACACACTAACACGTGTGCAGCATTTTGTATCTTTTTACTTTTTCTTTTATGTGAATACATATACTTTGTATCTTTTTTAGTATGGTAGTGTTTGAACTCCCAGGTAGATCATTAGTGATTATCACTCAATTAAATGTGGGAGGAGACACACCAGACTATGAGAGCCTGTAAAATGTATTTATATGTCGGTTTTTTCACTAAGAAGTAAGCTGTGAACAAGGCGCATTACTGCCGCCGAAACGCGTTAGCTGTTGATTGCCGCTGCCACGATGGAATAAAAACACCTAATTATCTGATCCCCAAGAGTGCAGGCTCATCTTTTGCTTTGATTTAGGAGAGGTAAGCTTTATTATAAGCTTACCTGTAGGTAACAATAAAAAACAAGATTTTACTACCATTTTAGGTTAGATTCTTGGTGTGCTTTGTGTATTCCTTCCAGATCTTTGCAGTAATTCAGCATGTAACACTGCCTCTGGGCAGGAACATCCAGTAATAAAGACCATTCATTGCTGCTCTTTCTCCTAGAGCAGGGCGATGTGTCCTCTGCTGTAGGTTATATGCAGCACAGTAGTGATGTCTCTGCTATTTTTTTAAGGTAATATCTATCAGTATGACTAGACATTTGGCGCACATGATGTGGATTTATATTCTTTGTATTTATCTTATATTGAGGAATATATTTGGGTTAAAGTTTTGCACCTGGAATTCAGATTTAATTATTGTTTGAAAACATTGATTTAGGGCCAGCAACATGCTCTGTGTACCCGTGTGAGTCACGTGTGGTTTAGTGTGATGCGATTTTATATGATTTGAATGGGCTGAATCATGCTGGATGAAAGCAACAGTAGTGCATACATCTGTACCATGCAATCGGGTGCTGGCAAATTCTCTGCATTTGGGGTGTCATTAACTTAACTTTGACACTCGCTGTAGATTGCAAATGCAGTGCATTTTGGACACACCACATTCTGGTGGGAACGGGCCTTTACTGGCTGTTTTATGAAGGTGTCACATCTGACAGATAATTGGTGTTAAGCTTCCTACTGCAGTTTGGTAGCTACAAAAATACTTCAGATGGAAGGTTATAGCCAGTTTATCAGTGGACCCAGTACAAACTGCTATACTTCAAGGCTGGTATGTGTCACCAATGCCAACTCATTCAAGGAGCACTTGAGAAGCTGAAACACAACACCCATGGCACCTAGCCATTATACCACTGCCAATCTCAATAGAGCAGGACTCTCCATAACATCCCTGATGTGATATGTAAGCACAAATACTTTCCATTGTGAGTTCTAAATATGGAATCTGTGTTTATTCCTCCCACAATACACTGGGACAAGTGTTTTTTGTAGCTGCAATCACGCAGAACCTTTGATCTCCTTTTGGCATTGGTCATTTGTAACTTTATTGAAAGGACCTGTTACAAAACTCATTCATAAAAGTGAAAATCTGCTGTTTTATAGAGAATATATAGATAGGTTGATTTTGCCTAAGCGGTACCAAGAAAAATCTACCTTTTGTCTTAAATTACCCCTGAAAAAAATATCAGCACATTTTTTAACAGGTGAGGTCTCGTGAATATGGAGAGTAAAGTTGAAAAATATGCAGGGCATAAAATTCTGGGTGTTTGTCAGTGCCCAGGGAGCCATAGGTTCCACATATTACATACCATACAAGTAAATGGCTTTAAGTGGCCATACTCTTGTAAGTGCCAATGCTTCTGTGCATTGGTGTCTACTTGAGCATGGGCATACAACCTATTTGGCAAACAAGGGTAAATGTTGATGCTTCTGTGCATTGGCTGTGTACTGCCATTCACTTGTATGGCATGCTGTATGCGACACCTGCGGCTCCCTGGGCACTGACAACCACCCAGAATTTTATTACCCAGCACATTTTTCAACCTTACCATCCATGTAAATGAGGCCTTACCTTTTAAAAATGTACTGCAATTTTCAGGGTGAATTTAAAGTGGCTGTAAAGGCTCAAGGCTTCTTACCTTCATACATTCTACGCATGAAGGTAAAAAACCGTCTGTGTGCAGCAGCGCCCCCAGTCACCTCTAATACTTAGCTGAGCCCGATCTTCCTCCAGCACTGTGCGCGGGAGCCTCAGCTCTCCTTTCTCATTGGCTAAGACAGTAGCGGGAGCCACTGGCTCTTGCTACTGTCAATTACAGCCAATGAGGAGATAGTGGGACTGGTGCCAAGCAGTGCTCTGTGTGTAAATAGACACAGAACAGCAGCTCGGCAGCTAGCCGGGTGCCCACATACCAAGCTGCTTGCTATGGGGGCATTCGGCATGAGGGAGGGGCCAAGAGCACCGTCAGGGGACCTGAGAAGAGGAGGATCAGGGCTGCTTTGCGCTTTTGCATAGAGCAGGTAAGTATGACATGTTTGTTATTTGAAAAAAAAAAAAAACAACTTTATTTAATAATCGCTTTGACCTATCACCTTTGGGAACATGTTGCATGTTCCAACCAATTCTAGGGTGCAGTACAAGATTTTCCTTGTGGAGGACAAAGTCAATCACGTTTGTGCGGAAGCTGCAGAAATTTAACCAACCTTGTACGTTGTACAAGGGTTTCCACTATCCAGTTTCGCTAATAATTTATTTCAACAAAAAAAAAAAAAAGTTTATTGTTTGTACAGTATGAATGGACGAGATACGTTTTCGCGTTTCGTCGGGACTAGGAGGAGAAGAGTCCAGGGGACTGCCACGAGAACCGGGGAGGGAGTACGGCTTACGGGGGTATCGTTCGTCGAACCATACACCCGTGGGCCGATCGACGGCTCGACGACAAGACACAGATAAATGTGTGTCTCGTGACGAACCGTGGTCAGGGTGATAGAGGAGTAACCGACATTAACTGTCATCGTTCTCGGTCACCGAGGGCGATGA
>BLSH010208449.1:84282-95669 GCA_018402905.1 Glandirana rugosa | reverse complement strand
CTTTCAGGTGAAAAACCTTGATACTTTACAACTCCTTTAAGATCCAATTATCTGCACTGTCAGCCCTTACAGATACCTCATGGTCAAAGGCATCTCTAGTAATCTGGTTCCTCAAAGCGGCAATCAAGATCCGCCCCCGATCCACCCCTTTTTCCCAAAATGGGATTTGCCATTGATCTTGGAAGTGTTGCTGAAATCACCCTTCTTCCTGGATGCAGACAGCCTGTTATGGTATCTTACCTTGAAGATTGTATTTTTAACAGCCTTAGTCATGGCTAGATGAGTCTCGGACATTGCTGCCTTTTGTTGCAGGGAACCAATCTGCACCTTCTTCCCGGATAGTGTAGTATTACGGCCTTCCCCAAATTTTTTTCCTAAGGTCTCGTCAGAATTCCATTTTAATTGGGAATCAGTCCTTCCAGCCTTTTCCCCTTCTCCAGCAGACGTGGAAGAGCCTAGATGGTGTACTCTAGACATGAAGTCTCTGCTCTAAACGTAGACATGAAGTCTCTGCTCCAAACGTACTTGGCTAGAACGGAGCCGATCGGGTCCTTGGATGGTTGTGCCAGTTCCCCTTAGGGTCATCTCTACATGAATAGTGAAAACCATCCAAACGGCTTACTCTATGGAAAGCCTCCCCCCTCCACAGAAGATCCGGGCACACTCCACAAGGGCAGTCTCATCCTCATGGGCAACATGGTCCAAAGTTTTGGTGGACGTAGTCTGTAAGGCAGCGAGCTGGAAGTCACCTAATACCTTCATAAGGCACTATAAGCTGGATGTGGTGTCCTTCCGATATGTTCAGATGGGAGCTTCTGTGTTGTCTAATGCCCTGTCGAGATATTACATTTTTCTGCAGCAGAACCTGGTGTCTATGTCTTTACCCTCCCTGGGACTGGCTAGTTAAGTCTCGCAGTGATGGCCTCACGCAGAGCCAGGAAAATGCAAAATTGTTACCAAATATTTGCCATAATTTTCCTTTCCTGGCTCGGCATCATGCCAGCACATTCTCTCCCTAGTCCGTCGCAAGCGCTTTACGAGAACACCTGGACCAGGTACTGCCTGCCTTTTACAATACTATTCAGGAAGGTCCTATTGGGGGTTAATGGGGGCAGAGTTGACCCACAGCAATGGCATGAGGCCGAGCCAGGAAAGGAAAATGATGGTAAGTATTTGGTAACAATTTTCCACTATTTGCAGTGAGATTTGGGACACTGCTTCCTGTGACTACTTCTCCTGTGCTTCTTGCTGGAGAGGAAGCCATACCTGATCACCTGCAGTGCAATGATCTTTCCTCTGTGAATCTGTGCTCTCTCTAACCACCTTCCAACCCTCATTCACCCTCTAAAAGTCATAAGATCACCTGTAATTAGCTCTAACATGGGGAAGCAAAACCCTGCCTCAACCAAGATGGTTGTTCTTCACAGTGTGGAATTTTTGTGGGCACAGCTTCCACAGTACGGGTCCTCTTTAAAGAAAATCTTTAACCAATTTTTTTTTCAAGTTTTAAAGAATCTGGAATGATTAGAACAAAAAACACGATATTGGGCATACTTCTATTGCAGTAAGTGTAGTAGCAGGAAATGCCATATGAAGATATGCACACACAAGGATACCATCATGGTAATCAGGAGTGATGATTGTGATAAAGGCATTTCATTCTGGTATCCATGTGAGTGCTTATTTATCTTTACATTTCATCCTCTGTCACTACCCTTCCTGCACTGGTAGTGCACCCAATGCCTTGCCATTTTTGTTTTCACAGTTTTGGATATCCCTATCATGTTCTCACATCAGTGCTAACAATCAAGGGTGCTCAACCCCTACATCATGCTCTGGCATGGTGGGTCAGCAAGCCCAGATTGGGATCAGCAGGTTGCCGACCCGCCACCCCAGCGCATCAGAGTGCATGTAGCCAGCGCTGGCAACGGAGGAAGCACACGGCTGCAGAGGGAGCAGGAGTCGCAAAGGCTGATTCCTCTGTAGTGCCGGCTCCTGTCCCAGGCGGAATTATACCAAGTACACTTCACCTGGAACCTTTCTAGCAGCCTGGGGAGACATGCCAGCAGGAGCTGGAAGAGGAAAAGGTCAGTGCATTAAACAAAACATACACTGCACTTTTGCAATGTGCATACAGTATTAGCACTTATGAAAAGTTATTAGCCTGCTTTCACACTGATCCGCAGGTGCAGTCAGTGCACCTGTGGCTTACCTGTGGATTAGCTGCACTAACCATAGACTTGTATTATATCCTGTGGGTTTGGTGCACTTCCTGAAGTGAAGATGTAACTGAAGCCTATGGCAAAGTGCAGCTGACCCGCAGGTGCACTGCACTGCACCCATGCTGCAGGTAAACCGCAGTGCATCAATGTGAAAGCAGCCTTATAGGGGATTCAGGACAGTAGGCCTCTTTTACATTTCTGGTTTGGGGGGGGGGATGCTACAACTCTATAATTCATTGTGGTCCGCAACCGGTCACCAAATCACTTAAGTGGCCCTCACTCTTCAAAGGGTTGAGCACCCCTTATCTAGATCATTAAGTGGGTTTTTTTTATGGGATTTACTTAACATCACTGCTCTCTGATTTCCACCCACCCATCTCCCTCAGGGGTGCATCTATAGAAAATAGCGCCTATAGCAAGCACAGAAATTGCACCCTGTAATAGGTTCACAATGCAAAAAAATAGCATTAAAGATAGATAGCATCATATGGAAAGTACTGATATATATCCATGAGAGTGGTTGATTCACTAACCCAGCACACTGTAAGTGCAGTCTAATACATCTCTGATTCACCCTGTATTGAATTGTATTGTAACTGTACTGTCTGCCCTTATATTGTAAAGTGCTGCGCAAACTGTTGGCGCTATATAAATCCTGTATAATAATAACAATCTCTGCACATTATGACAGTGCAGTCTTTCGAGGCTTCGGACGGTTGCTTCAGCAATGCTCATGGTGTGTTGTGCAAGCATCACAGCATGGCTCTCCCCGTCTCTGAAGTCTCCATACATCGGTGAACTTTCATGGACCGATGGAACAGCGAACGATCCTGCGAATGTTTAGGATTCCTACTGCTGGGTGACATGGTGCCCTCACTCAAGGGGTGCATGTGCCATACCATTAATACATTACTGGCAACTCCCCTGTTGTCCCTAATTTCTATTTTTACACAAAATCTATTATTATTATTATATTTAAAAAAAAAAACATGTTTGTATAGGAGTAGAGAAGTTGGGACAGTGGGTCTGCATTTTGAATATTCATGTTCATTCTTTGAGGAAGCTAATAGAACCTCTGTGGAGCTTTTATTTCTGTCTGCCCTGCTGACCATTGTTTCCAAAGAAAAAAAATGCAAATGTTTTCAACCTGCCTGGTACAGGAGCAGTGATGAAATCTCATGGTGGGGACCCCTGTTGTTCTGACAGCTGTTATGTGATGTAACTGATTTTTCTCATTAACAGCTTTGTGCCTGGTCAAAAAAGTGATGCAGAATCTCCCCAATAGGACAGCAGTAAAGACCTGATGGGAATTATAGCCCTCCCATACTCTATTAGAAAAAAAAATAAAACTGGAAACAATGTTTTGGCTTTAACCTTTAAGATGCCCAGGTAAACACATATATTTAATACAACCATATAGTTTTCAAAACAAATTGAAATTTAATTTTTAATACTATCATTTTATAAGACAGATACATTAATAAACAGTTGCATGCATAGGCATTCGCTATTTGAACATGGCATATTGTTCCCATGATTGAGAACCACTCTAATTGGTTTCCAATCATTAGTGGAGACTAGAGCTCTCAGTGACAGCTGGGTTTGACAGCTAGCAGGAAGAAGTGTTGGCTGGTAGCTGTCAAAATCATGATGTGGATTAATCCATCCTCAGCAAGGGCCATCATGAAGGGAATTTTCAATCTATGGACTGCGGATGGGAAAAGGTTAAGTAATATAAAGAAATGGGGCATTCCTTTTAAGAATGGCCTTTAACACATTTGACAATATGCTTGTTGCTACTGGGAATGAAGCATGGAAGGGATTTTCTTTGTGAAAAAAGCAGAGATCATTATTAAATCATCCTAAATTGTCTTCTGGCAGATCTGCTATAAAAGCTGCCTAGAATTCCTGACCTTTTCAGTCATCAGCACATGGTGACTATCTTGAATGACTGCACCAGAATCATGAATCAAGAAGTATGGCCAAGCTCAAATTTTACAGGAAGAGTCATTATTTGCAAATAATTTCAGCTGCCTATATCTCTGGACCTACTTACTGCTCTGACAAGCAGTATTTATAGAAAAGAAGCATACACTTACAAAAATATGGTTCTGGAAGTGTTGCCCTCCTCTTAAAAATGCTAGTTGCCAGACTATCTTTCATTTCAATATTTTAAAGTGGTTCTAAAGTCTTTTTTACCTTTATGTATTTCATACATGAAGGTACAATTAATTCAGGGTGCAGTTCCCCCTAATACTTACCTAAGTTTCTCTCTCCTGACCAACCGAGACACAGCAGTACTCCCGCTGCTGTCAATCACAGCCAGTGAGGAGGGAGTGGGACTGAGCCACACCATAGACACACAGAGGTGGCTCGGTAGCGAGCACCTTGAGTGCAGCTTACTCTGGGGGCACTCAGCAAGGAGGAGGGGCCAGAAGCGCTGACGTTGGGCCCAAGAAGAAGAGGATTTGGGCTGCTCTTTGCAAAACCATTGAATAGAGCAGGGAAGTATGATGTGTTTATTATTTTAAAGGAAAAAAAAAAAAAACAAGGCTTTACAACCACTTTAAGGACCCAGTATGCTTAAACAGAGTTTCTTCTCTTTGGCCCCACCAACGAATGGGGCAGTGAATGAGCTACAGCAGGGGTCCCCAGACTGCGGCTCGAGGGCCGAATGTGGCCCTTTCTTGCTTTTATCCAGCCCTTGGGGCACTATTCCTTCCACTGACACCAAAGACAGAGCACTATTCAGCAACCACCAACAATGGGGTACTATTCCTCCCACTGACACAAAAGATGGGGAACTAATTCTCCCACTGACAATAATTATGGAACACTATTTCACCCACTGACACCAATGATGTCATTTTTCTATTCCCACTGACCACTAAAACCATGGCATGGTTTACTCCCACCAATGCCAGAGCATTTTCTACCTTCACTGACCACAGTCCGGGCCCCCCTAAAGTTTGAAGGGCAGTAAACTGGTCCTTATTTTACCCACACCTAACAACTACATTTTCATTTTTCTTCATCAATTCACCCCCCATAGTTATCAGCTTTTTGTTTCTCTTGACCCTCCCTTCTAGATTGTAAGCTCTAACTAGCAGGGCCCTCTGATTCCTTCTGTATTGAATTATACTGTAACTGTACTGTCTGCCCTCATATGCTCAAACTGTTGGCGCTATATAAATCCTGTATAATAATAATTGATAGAAAATTAGCTAAAATTCCCAAACAATTATACATTTTCTGAAAGCAGAAGCCCTGCAGAATTGTGTGTGCCCATGAAATGGCAAAACTACCATACCCAAAATTGTCCATAGCTGACATTTTAAAAGCCTTTTCAGCTCACTAATTTAGAGTTCATTTCAAATGATGGACCTAGAATTATTGTTCTCACTCCGACCTTTGCGGCAATACCTCACATATGTGGCGCCATTGATGTTTACATACATGTGCACAGGGGGACAGGGTTGCTTTTTTTATTATACTTTAACTTTTTTTTACACTTTTTCCTCCAATTGAATTTATTCCTATCATAAAGCGGAGGGCTGGTACAGTGCAGTTAAGTAATTGGGGCTGCAGCCATGAGCTTGCTTTATCCACTTGAAGTCCAGGCCATATATAAATGGCCTAAGGACAGTAAGTGGTTAAAAGAGAACTTCATTAAATAGTCAAGAAATATTTAGCAACCAGTAACTATTGTTACAATGAACACTTTGGTCAGGATTATATAATTACTATTGACAGAGTGCAGGGACTAGGAGTAGAAAATATACAGAATTCAGTATGTCCCGTAAGGTCCAGTGTACAGAGTGCAGGGCCATTCGTATGTAACATACAACAGTACAGTGTGTGTACCGTACATCACAGTATATAGAGTATGGTGGTCAGGAGAATGTAATGCATACAGTATAATTTGTAGAAAAATGGAGCAGCGCTATATCGCAAACAATGAATATGTACCATATATGAATAAACAATAAAAAATATTAAAAAAATATGCAAGTGCATCAATATACAGTGCAAATATCAAATATTGTGCAAAATCCACATGTGCAAATGGCAATAAATCAAATACAGTAATAAAATACAAAAAAAAAATTGCAAATGCTTCAAATGTCCATGAATCCAGTGCAGACACAGCTTGTGCAAATAAGCAATCAGATGCAGTCTCTTTTTCTGAAACTCAAATATAAGTGCTTCAAAATTGAATCCCGGTGCTTGCAATCCTATGTACTCCACAAAAAACACACCAATCCACCAATCCGTGTGCAGTGGCCTCTCACCTTAATTCAATGGGTAATGCGCGTTAAGCTCACAAGAGCAGACTCCCACAGCTGTCCTCTGCTAGTTGTCAGTAAACATGCAATAGGAACAACAGATGGCTTCTCATAGTGTACTATGAAATCACAAGTATTTATTAAAACAAGGTAGACTCACATTAAAATTGTAGATGCACGATTCACAGTGGTTAGTGCGGGGTCACACATCCACCGAACACTGTACTTTCAAAGCTTCCGGGTTTGGCAGTATCTGGAATTGATGTCACCCGGCTCCTCCTGCCATGTTGCGTCACTCACACATGACTTTATCAAGGGTTCGCATCCGAACCCTTGATAAAGTCACGTGTGACGCAATGCGGCGGGAGGATCCGGGTGACGTCATTTATGTCAAATGCAGCTCTCCTCAAAGTCACATACAAGGCTGCCCCCAGCCCTGCCTTCCTAAACTCACATACAGTTCAGCCTGCTGCCCCCTCCCACTCACATGCTATGCAGCCCCATTACATATATGTAATGCAGCACCCTCTTTACACATACATACAAGGCAGCTCCTCTTCCCCCACACATACATTATATTGTCAAATGTATTGGGACGCTTGCCTTTACACGCACATAACTTTAATGGCATCCCAGTCTTAGTCCATAGGGTTCAATATTGCGTTGGCCCACCCTTTGCAGCTTCAACTCTTCTGGGAAAGCTGTCCACAAGGTTTAGGAGTGTGTCTATGGGAATGTTTGGCCATTCTTCCAGAAGCGAATTTGTGAGGTCAGGCACTGATGTTGGATGAGAAGGCCTGGCTTGCATTCTACGCTCAAATTCATCCCAACAGTGTTTTATCAGGTTGAGGTCAGGACTCTGCTCAGGCCAGTCAAGTTCCGCAACCCCAAACTCACCCATCCACGTCTTTATGAATCTTGCTTTGGGATGAATTAGAGCAGAGACTGCGAACCAGGCCTTCTCGTCCAACATCAGTGCTTGACCTCACAAATGAGCTTCTGGAAGAAAGGTCAAACATTCCCATAGACACTCCTAAACCTTGTGGACAGCCTTCCTAAAAGAGCTGAAGCTGTTATAGCTCCAAAGGGTGGGCCAACTCAATATCGAACCCTACGGACTAAGACTGGGATGCCATTACAGTTCATGTGCGTGTAATGGCAGGTGTCCCAACACTTTTGACAATATAGTGTACATTTAATTCAACCCCCCTCCTCATTACATATACAATCAATGTATCCCCTAAGCCCCTCACACATACAGTATCTCACAAAAGTGAGTACACCCCTCACATTTTTGTAAATGTTTTATTATATCTTTTCATGTGACAACACTGAAGAAATTACACTTTTCTACAATTTAAAGTAGTGAGTGTACAGCTTGTATAACAGTGTAAATGTGCTGTCCCCTCAAAATAACTTAACACACAGCCATTAATGTCTAAACCGCTGGCAACAAAAGTGAGTACACCCTAAGTGAAAATGTCCAAATTGGGCCCAAAGTGTCAATATATTGTGTGGCCACCATTATTTGCCAGCACTGCCTTAACCCTCCTGGGCATAGAATTCACCAGAGCTTCACAGGTTGCCACTGGAGTCCTCTTCCGCTCTTCTATTACGACATCACGGAGCTGGTGGATGTTTAGAGACCTTGCGCTCCTTCACCTTCCATTTGAGGATGCCCCACAGATGGTCAATAGGGTTTAGGTGTGGAGACATGCTTGGCCAGTCCATAACCATTGCCCTCAGCTTCTTTAGCAAGGCAGTGGTCGTCTTGGAGGTGTGTTTGGGGTCGTTATCATGTTGGAATACTGCCCTGCGGCCCAGTCTCCGAAGGGAGGGGATCATGCTCTGCTACAGTATGTCACAGTACATGCTGGCATTCACGGTTCCCTCAATGAACTGTAGCTCCCCAGTGCCAGCAGCACTCATGCAGCCCCAGACTATGATATTTCCACCACCATGCTTAACTGTAGGCAAGACAAACTTGTCTTTGTACTCCTCACCTGGTTGCCGCCACACACGCTTGAATCAAATACGTTTATTTTGGTCTCATTAGACCACATATATATACAGTCAGGTCCATAAATATTGGGACATCAACACAATTCTAATCTTTTGGCTCTATACACCACCACAATGGATTTGAAATGACACAAATAAGATGTGCTTTAACTGCAGACCTCCAGCTTTAATTTACATCCAAATCAGGTGAACGGTGTAGGAATTACAACAGTTTGTATATGTGCCTCCCACTTTTTAAAGGACCAAAAGTAATGGGACAATTGGTTGCTCAGCTGTTCAATGGCCAGGTGTGTGTTATTCCCTCATTATCCCATTTACAAGGAGCAGATAAAAGGTCCAGAGTTCATTTCAAGTGTGCTATTTGCATTTGGAATCTATTGCTGTCAACTCTCAATATGAGATCCAAAGAGCTGTCACTATGCAAACCATCATTAGGCTGAAAAAACAAAACAAACCCATCAGGGAGAAAGCAAATACATTAGGTGTGGCCAAATCAACTGTTTGGAACATCCTTAAAAAGAAAGAATGCACCGGTGAGCTCAGCATCACCAAAAGACCCGGAAGACCACGGAAAACAACTGTGGCGGATGACTGAAGAATTCTTTCCCTGGTGAAGAAAACACCCTTCACAACAGTTGGCCAGATCAAGAACACTCTCCAGGAGGTAGGTGTATGTGTGTGTCAAAGTCAACAATCAAGAGAAGACTTCACCAGAGTGAATACAGAGGGTTCACCACAAGATGTAAACCATTGGCGAGCCTCAAAAACAGGAAGGCCAGATTAGAGTTTGCCAAACAACATCTAAAAAAGCCTTCAGAGTTCTGGAACAACATCCTATGGACAGATGAGACCAAGATCAACTTGTACCAGAGTGATGGGAAGAGAAGAGTATGGAGAAGGAAAGGAACTGCTCATGATCCAAAGCATACCACCTCATCAGTGAAGCATGGTGGTGGTAGTGTCATGGCGTTGGCATGTATGGCTACCAATGGAACTGGTTCTCTTGTATTTATTGATGATGTGACTCCTGACAAAAGCAGTAGGATGAATTCTGAAGTGCTTTGGGCAACATTATCAGCTCAAATTCAGCCAAATGCTTCAGAACTCATTGGACGGCGCTTCACAGTGCAGATGGACAATGACCCAAAGCATACTGCGAAAGCAACCAAAGAGTTTTTTAAGGGAAAGAAGTGGAATGTTATGCAATGGCCAAGGCAATCACCTGACCTGAATCCGATTGAGCATGCATTTCACTTACTGAAGACAAAGCTGAAGGGAAAATGCCCAAAGAACAAGCAGGAACTGAAGACAGTTGCAGTAGAGGCCTGGCAGAGCATCACCAGGGATGAAACCCAGTGTCTGGTGATGTCTATGCGTTCCATACTTCAGGCTGTAATTGACTACAAAGGATTTGCAACCAAGTATTAAAAAGTAAAAGTTTGATTTATGATTGTTAATCTGTCCCATTACTTTTGGTCCCTTAAAAAGTGGGAGGCACATATACAAACTGTTGTAATTCCTACACCGTTCACCTGATTTGGATGTAAATACCCTCAAATTAAAGCTGAAAGTCTGCAGTTCAACCACATCTTGTTAGTTTCATTAAATCCATTATGGTGGTGTATAGAGCCAAAAAGAATTGTGTTGATGTCCCAATATTTAGGGACCTGACTGTATGTATATATATATATATATATATATATATATATATATATATATATATATAGTTTGCGCTAATCAGATAAAAAGTTCAAGTATAGAATTTTGTTATACAAATTATACAAAACAGTGCACAGAAATTATCTGCATCAACATCAAAAATGCATAAATACTTTTGTAATTCCAGACCGTATGTTTTAAATGACCATAAATTCATATTCTGTGCAAAAATGCATGTTCAATATTGTGCAATAATGTGCAAAAAACATTGGATTTACATGTGCATAACAGATAGTGATAAAGATGTGAATAAATTCCAATAGATAATTATAAAGTCCATATGCCGTTGGTAAACTCAAAAGAAGGTCCTTCCACCAGGTGTTAAAATAAGGAGGAGAGGGAGGAGCCATGATGACACCCACACAGACATTGTACCATATGAAAAGAAAGGAAGGATCCAGATAGTGTAATTCCGTAGGAATTTTAAAAGAAAAAAGCCAAGTGGCTACTTACAACATCCCATTAAAAACAAGCATTGCACATGCGTAAGCCGGCAAAGAAACAAAACAGCCCGTACTTCCGGGAACACGTGGAGCACGATGGCGTTGATGCGTATCTCCGCCCTATATGTTTCGTCACAACTGACGTCTTCCTGGGGCTCGGGCAAAACATTGAGCCATCACACTTCTAGGAAACTGAGCTGACCAAGCCTCTTTCTCATAGGTGTCTGCAAGGAACGTAGATCACTTTTCTGCAATACTTAGCTCGAATCATATTAACCACTTCAGCCCCGGAAGGATTTGCTGCTTTAGGACCGGAGCCCTTTTTGCGATTCGGCACTGCGTCGCTTTAACTGACAATTGCGCGGTCGTGCGACGTTGTACTTCACCAATTATACTAAGCTCGATTCATAACGTCTTTTCACTAGATGCAAGGAACGTCTGTGGATACTCTTTCTCCGAACCAGTCGAGTCAAAGGATCTTCACACTACCGAGTTACAAAACGGGCTCGGGGTCCTTCTGCAGTCAACACTGCTTTGTATATCCCGCCTCTATGCGTAGTTGCGGTAGCACGAGGTGCACAAGGGCCTTCATGCCCGACAAAACAAAGAAACGGCCGAATGCGTACACGTTACGAACAAAAATTACCCTACAACATTCATCGGTGAACCGAAAAAAGAAAATTTTAAGGATGCCT
>BLSH010208449.1:43742-60781 GCA_018402905.1 Glandirana rugosa | reverse complement strand
TTTACACAGTAATCAGTGCATTTTTATAGCACTGATCGCTGTATAAATGCCAATGGTCCCAAAAAAGTGTCAAAATAGTCCGACATGTCCGCTGAAATATCGCAGTACCGCTAAAAATCACAGATCGCCGCCATTACTAGTAAAAAAAAAAAAAATAATAAAAACCCCAAAAATGAATTCTCATCATCCGTAAACGCAACCACTTTTGCGCAAACCAATCAATAAACGCCGATTGCGATTTTTTTTATCGCAAATATGAGGAAGAATATAAATCGGCCAAAAACGGTGAAAAAAAATGTTTTTTTATATTTTTTTTTTGGATTTGTATTTTAGCAAAAAGTAAGAAATTTGTTTTTTTTTGCAAAATTGTCGCTCTTCTTTTGTTTATAGCGGCGATCAGAAATGACGCAGAGGGGATCAAATACCACCAAAAGAAAGCTCTATTTGTGAGAAAAAAAGGACGCAAATTTCGTTTGGGTACAACGTCGCACGACCGAGCAATTGTCAGATAAAGCGACGCATCGCCGAATCGCAAAAAGGGCTCTGGTCCTAAAGCAGCAAATCCTTCCGGGGCTGAAGTGGTTAACCACCTCCTATCCGTGCTATAGCCGAATGACGGCTACAGCGCGGCTCTAAAATGCCGGGAGGACGTCAATAGACATCCTCCCATTTGGCTTGTGCTGGGCGCGCTCCCGCGGGCGCGAGCGGCGCGTGCACGTGCCGCCCCACGCTGCGGGAGCTTGCCCGCGGGTCGGGCGGACCCGATGTCCGCCGGAGACCCGCGATCTCCTTACAGAGAGGAGGAACGGGGAACCGCCGATGTAAACACGGCGGTTCCCCGTTCTGTGAATGAGACATGACAGATCTACTGATCCCTGTCACTGGGATCAGTTAGATCTGTCATGTCCCTGCCAACCCCGCCCCCCCCACAGTTAGAACACACCCAGGGAACATTTTTAACCCCTTCACTGCCCCTTCAGGTTAACCCCTTCACTGCCAATGACATTTATACAGTAATCAGGGGATATTTACATTTCTGATCGCTGTATAAATTTCATTGGTCCCAAAACAGTGTCAAAAACGTCTGACATGTCCGCCCCGATATCGCATTACCGATAAAAATCACAGATCGCCGCCATTACTAGTAAAAAAAAAAAAAATAATAAAAACACCATAAATCAATTTCCATAGTTTGTAGGCGCTATAACTTTTGCGCAACCCAATCAATAAATGCCGATTGCGATTTTTTTAACCAAAAATATGTAGAAGAATATATATCGGCCAAAACTGATGAATAAATTTGTTTTTTTATTTTTTATTTTTGGATATTTATTATAGCAAAAAGTAAAAAATATTGTTTTTTTTTCCATAATTGTCGCTCTTTTTTTGTTTATAGCGGCGATCAGAAATGACGCAGAGGCGATCAAATACCACCAAAAGAAAGCTCTATTTGTGGGGAAAAAAGGACGCAAATGTTGTTTGGGTACAACGTCGCATGACCGCGCAATTGTCATTCAAAGAGCGACAGCGCTGAAAACTGAAAATTGGTCCGGGCAGGAGGGGGGTTTAAGTGCCCAGTAAGGAAGTGGTTATATGTTTCCATCAGTGGCCTAAGTAAACAACTAGGTATGAAAAACATAGACAACTGTCTGCAGAGGCTCTGAAGGTCTCAATGGGCCACACGTGGCCCCTATGCTGCAGGTTGGACACCAGGGTTCTACATTTTTCTTTAATGACAGATTTCCTTTAAAAAGGTCTACATTCCAAATCATGTGCTCAGATGCACCTAACGGAACATCAGGCAAGCATCCTAGGCTGCAAAGGGTTAAATGCAAAGTCCATTTACTCATTGTACCCCGGTGACACTCCATAATGATTTCTGCTTCTAAACAATCCCAATCTTTGCCAGAAAGTCTCGAAGTACATTGCATGCAATTTTCTGCTTGAACAGCCAGAAGAATAGGAGGCGGGAATACACTGGGAAGTAGGCAGGAAATATTCGATTTAAGAGAAGAGAGGTTGGCTGCAGCTCAGAAATGTATTTATTTCTTGCCAAACCAAAAAGCACAGCACCAGAGAGTGAATTACATGGCACCATCAGGACAGCTTAGCTCTCAGCTGACACTCATCGTAGCCTCGCTGCTGTTAGACTAATTGAATTGGCTGCGCCAGCGATACAGAGCTCGTTCTACGATGACCTCGAACTTTCCACTTGCAAAAACTCTGAGACGATCGTGGAGTTTACCCCCGACACGGAATATCCGCATTGTAGTGCTGGGCCAAAGTGCAGTGGGAAAAACAGGTACCTTTGCTTTATGTTATAGATGCAATATACTTATCTACAAGCTTAATAATCAAGCAAGGAGCAAGTGACGTAGCAATGAATCAGAATTCATTTTCAATCATTATGTTCCTCGCTTGACTGAGCAAAATGATATATCTGTGTTGTTAGAGGTCACAGGTTTGCTGATTGTCCCATGTCCACCCAAAGCTGATGTTTCAGTTATTGGTGGAAGGTGCTAGTTTCTTATATCTCCCGGGAACTCTGGTGATAAATCCTCCCCTTAGAAATGCCTATCTTCGTCTATCTTTAACACCAGATTCTCACTCCTTCGGCTGTAGCAAGATCACTTGCCTGCGCAATTGTAAAATAGGCGTGCGCATAGGGTGTGCCAGGTGTGACTAGGCACACCCTAATTATCCTGCATGGCACAGGAAAATTGTAAAAAACTTAATTAAAAAAAAAAAAAAAAACAATAAAAAATGTAATTATCAATATAAAAACTACGGACATTGTCCACTGCCCTACTGACACCATCCATTGCTACACTGGCACTGGCAGTGTATATATACACATGCACACACACACATATGTGTTTGAGCTTTGGGGGGCACACCCTAATGCAATAGGCTACGCATACCTATGATCCCAGCACTGATACTGGGACTTCCTTGTCATGACCAGAACAGGTAGACAGAATTGGGTATTGGGGTTAATAATCTCATTGTTGAAGTTCCAGAAATATATAATAGAATACATATTTATTGCCAATTTTTGTACCAGTACACAGTGGCAGTGCATGATGTGCCATGAGCAGTATACCCACAGCAACCAATCAGAAATTATTTTTTAATTGATAGACTCCAGTAAACTGAAATCATAGAGGTTATTCCACTTTGAACTGCTTTGTCTACAAGCCATACAAGCCATACAAGCTTCAAAAACTTTGATTTCTTCTTCAATCAATCTCCCCTGATGGGAACAATCGATTTAGGCTGGGTTCACACTATTGCAAATTGGATGTGGGTTTCCCTGCATTCGATTCGCATGTCAGGAGATTGCTCTCTATGGAGCCGGTTCACGCATCTCTGCAGCGGCTCTGGAGAGTCCTGTGCATCTTTTGGTCCATTTCAGGTCTGAATTCAGCCCAAAATTCGGTCTGAAATCCGACCCGAAACAGTGAATGGAGACGCCCCGGACCCCTACTGTAAACCGCTGCATTCTCCAGTGTGAGCCCAGCCTTATAGTCGACAATCCATATGTTTTGATTTGGAAGATATGATTGTAAGATATCGACTGCAGCTCAGTTTTCGCAATCTCATAATCTGATACAAATATGATCAAATTTATGAAGGCAGCTCAGTGCCTACTGATCGATGCATTGATCATTTTCAGCCCTGGCCAATAGACTCGGTTTGGGAAAATCTGATCTAATGCAAGTCCAAACTGATTGGAAGGGAAGCTATTCAATTGTTTGCTGATTTGATCATTTTGAGTGAATTGCACAGTGATTGGACAATAAAATCAAGTGTGTATGGCTACCACCCTACAGCTTATTTCTGATGGTTTAATATGAATTGTTGCACTTTACACATATCTTGCCTTATTTTATGTAGATGGGTTTATTGTGTGTCATGTCACTTGTCAGATCTATAAACCAGATAGGTGTCGCTCCAGCTGGTATGGAATTACACACAGCCAAGCGTGGCTCAGGGTTCAGCCTCTGGGTTGAACAAGAGAAAATCAACCAAATCCCCCATCCATGCTAAACAGCATAGATAGGGGAATCTCTACTGCCATTTATTGCATTCAGCAGCCATGGCTGTTTAAATACAGTGCCAATGTTGAATAATGGCTGCATATGATAGAATGCAATCTCTATTCAGCTGATAACTTTCCACCTAGTTTAGTTGATTTTTAAATTGTCTTTTGTCAGGCTAGTTGGTGCTTGCACCCCCCCATGGCTCAAATTTTCAGCTTGACATTCCCTGCTGGATCTGAGCCATTTCACACACTTTATGTGATATTAAAGTTTCTCTTTTTTTGCCTAAAATTAAAAAAGAATTTTGTACTCACCTGCTCTGTGCAAGGATATTGTAAAGAAGGACTCCTTACCTCCTCTTCTGGAGTCCCCTGCCAGTGCAGTCCTCTCCTCCCCTCCTGAGTGTGCCCCCATAGCAAGCTGTGTGCTGTGGGGGGCACACGTGTGAGCCCGCTCTCAAGCCAGGCTGTGTGCATCCATAGACACACAGTGCGGCTCGGCCACACCCCTGCTCCCTCCTCACTGGATTTGATTGACAGCAGCAGGAGCCAATGGGTCCCTCTATTTCCCCCTCCCCATGACCTTTTTCACTGAATAATCCTAAAAAAAACAAAAACATACACACGTGCCCAGTGAGGTGCTGCACACCAGGTCCCACCCGGGCATCTTCATCTGTGACATCTTCAGAAGGCCACTAGTCTCTTCTAGGCCCTTAAAAGCACCATGTTGTGTCATTGGTGCAGGCTGCAAGTATCAGGAAGAAACAACCGTCTCCCTGATGATGGACCATGCGCAGTGTCATCCCCTGTGGCTTTCTGGAACGTGTGACGTGGGTATCACAGGAGGCCAGTGACATGTCATTCCTGCCTAGGCAAGACGCTAAGAAATAGGGAGAACTCCTTAAAAAGGAAATTAAAAATTAAAAAAGCAATCTGCAGTTTTGAGAGAAGAAGGTGCTAGCGATGAGATGACGTAAAGATGGCGTAAAGTGGCTAAGGAGGGTAAAAGTCTGCTTACGCATGAGTAATCTGCTAGTCACTGTGAACTGGGAGAGAGAGGACAAAGCAATTATGTGGAGGAGGTCTGTGAGAAGCTAGACTGGTCTCGACGATGTTTCAGAGGCTCCGCCCCCTTCTTCAGGCCGACCAGTGGTTGGTTTGACCTCTCTCTCCCACCGTAGCCAATCACGTGACTTCGCTCTAGCGACGGCTGGTTACCCGTAAGTCGCAGCTGGTCAGCACACCGCCGTGGGACATCCCAGTGCTGGTCCTCCTACCCCCAGGATTTTCCCATCAGCTGGCCATGTCACCCCGCAGGATGGTTACATACCGCTTCTGGGTCTTTTACCATCCGCCCAACCCCGTGGGGTCCTCCATGCCTGCTCAGCCCTGGTGGATTCACGCTGGTCCTGACATGTTGCTGACAAGAAGTTGTAACTTCTAATAAACGTTGTGGTGTTTTAATCTTTCACGGACCTGGTGCCCTTCTTCCTTGTCACGTGTTCTGAGGGTCCCTACCTTAACCACTTCCTTACTGGGCACTTAAACCCCCCTCCTGCCCGGACCAATTTTCAGTTTTCAGCACTGTCGCTCTTTGAATGACAATTGCGCGGTCGTGCGACGTTGTACCCAAACAAAATTTGCGTCCTTTTTTTCCCCACAAATAGAGCTTTCTTTTGGTGGTATTTGATCCCCTCTGCGTCATTTCTGATCGCAGCTATAAACAAAAAAAGAGCGACGATTTTGAAAAAAAAACCAATATTTTTTACTTTTTGCTATAATAAATATCCAAAAATAAAAAATAAAAAAACAAATTTATTCATCAGTTTTGGCCAATATATATTCTTCTACATATTTTTGGTAAAAAAAATCGCAATCGGTGTTTATTGATTGGGTTGCGCAAAAGTTATAGCGCCTACAAACTATGGACATTGATTTATGGCGTTTTTATTTTTTTATTTTTGCTGGTAATGGCGGCGATCTGCGATTTTTATCGGTACTGCGATATCGGGGCGGACATGTCGGACGTTTTTGACACTTTTTTGGGACCAATGACATTTATACAGCGATCAGAATTTTAAATGTCCACTGATTACTGTGTAAATGTCATTGGCAGGGAAGGGGTTAACCTGCAGGGGGCAGTGAAGGGGTTAACTATGTTCCCTGGGTGTGTTCTAACTGTGGGGGGGCGGGGTTGACAGGGGCATAACAGATCTAACTGATCCCAGTGACAGGGATCAGTAGATCTGGCATGCCCCCCTCTCACAGAACGGGGAACCGCCGTGTTTACTTCGGCGGTTCCCCGTTCCTCCTCTCTGTAAGGAGATCGTGGGTCCCCGGCAGACATCGGGTCCGCCCGACCCGTGGGCACACTCCCGCAGCGTGCGGCGGCATGTGCGCGCGCCGCTCGCGCCCGCGGGAGCGCGAGTCACGAGTCTATTGACGTCCTCCTGGCATTTTAGAGCCGCGCTGTAGCCGTCATTCGGGTATGGCGCGGATAGAAGGAGCTTAAGGAGCTGCAAACCAGAGGTGATTCTACTCACAACACTTGGATCCCCTCCCCTTTCATGGATTGCCTCTTCTGCTCACCTCAGGAACTATAAGTTCCCATTGGACTCAATTGACTTTTTTTAGCCTCATCCCTTTATGTTGGCATCCCTTCACCCTGCATCCTACTCACATGTTGCCATTGATGCTCAATTGTTTACAGTTTTAGTATTAATATTTTATCTATCTATTTTATTTGAATCTATTTTAATTTATCTTCTCATTGTGCAATATTCCTGAATTACTGAGTGCGCTGGCTCACTGGTTAATTAACTGGTTTTAATTGCTATGGTGTACTTACTGGTTTAGAATATGATTAATCATGCTTTTGTGTGAAACATGTCAACCATCTTTTGTTCATGGTGCTTGGTGTACATTTGTTGATGGAATAAATTATCTCAACTACCGGCATCTTTCTGCGGCCACTTCTTCTAGTCTGTCCTTACAATGGTGAGCTGGGCGGGCACCTGCTTGAGGGAGCTGAGCTGGAACTGGAACTCCCCTGTCACTTGATTGGAGCGGTGGCATCCCTTTCATTGTACTGGTTTAGGGGTGCCCACTCCCGCACCCCCTGCTGACCGGGGCTGTGATTGGACACAACACGAGATTGTCAGCAGGGTGCAGCCAATAATTTTGGCTGTATACCTGCTGATTGGCTGTGGCTAATCACAGCACAGAGATCTGTGTGTTGGTAAACACAACACACATATATTGCTGGATTTCTCCCTGCTATCAGTTAACTTTCAGGAGTTACCCAGCCAGATGATCTGTGAGTAAAACAGCACACATACACTTGCATACACTTGTTAAGCATAAAACTAACCCCTTGATTGCCCTCCTAATCACTCCTATCACCAAGCCAGTGACATTGCCTAAACTTATCAAGAAATTTGATTTTATTGGATATGTTTTATAACAGAAAGTAGAAAATAGTGGAGGTTTTTTTTACATTTTTTGATTTTTTTTAATTTATAGGATAAAAAATAAAAAAACCCAGTGGTGATCAAATACCACCAAAGGAAAGCTCTATTCCTTTGGTGGTATTTGTTCCATGACCGAACAATTGCCAATCAAAGTAGCACAGTGATGAATAGGACAAAATTGCCCCGGTCATGAAGGGGGTAAAACTTTCTTAAGGTCAAGTGGTTAATGTTATGATGGAATGTTTACATAATTTTCCAAACATCTCATCTTTGCTAATTGTGATTACATTTTAAGAGAACACCTAAAATGAAATAGTTTCTGGGTATGACAGAATGAGCAGTTGCCCCAGGAACGACGATCGTTAGAGCGAAACGTATGTCGGGTAGTAGTGGTAGCGGTGACATCTTATCGTCTGTAAGGACGCCAGACGCTGTGTATAACTGATTTACCTATATGTCTATACCAATAAACAGTTTTTTAGCCTGGGCTCACACTGACAGCGGGAATGAAATTGTGCGAGTTCAGTTGAACTCGCACAATTTCATTCCCGCATGTCAGTTCTGACTTCGGGGCGATTTCAGAGACATCTGTGCGGGTTGCTGCACAGATGTCTATGGAAATCGTATCCCGAAGATGCCAAAAGTAGTACAGAAAATACAAGTGGGAATCGGTGCGGCGTCGCACCAATTCTGGCAGGCCAGGAAAGGGGGTGGGGACGAGCGAGCGCCCCCCCCCCTCCTGGACCGTACCAGGCCACATGCCCTTAACATGGGGAGTATGGGTGCTTTGGGGCAGGGGGGGCACTGCGCCCCCCACCCCAAAGCACCTTGTCCCCATGTTGATGGGGACAAGAGCCTCTTCCCGACAACCCTGGCCGTTGGTTGTCGGGGTCTGCGGGGGGAGGCTTATCAGAATCTGGAAGCCGCCTTTAATAAAGGGGCCCCCAGATGCCGGCCCCCCCACCATATGTAAATGAGTATGGGGTACATCGTACCCCTACCCATTTACCTGGGAAAAAAGTGTACCAAAAAAACACACTACACAGCTTTTTAAAATATTTTATTAAATCAGCTCCGGCGTCTTCTCCCCTCTCTTCTCCATCGTCTTCTTTCTTCGGCTCTTTTGCGGGGTCTTCTGAGGGGTCTTCTGCTCTTTTGCCACTGTCTCCTCAGCTAGCTTCTCCCACTTCTTCTTCTTCTCCTTCTTGTTCTTCTTGTTCTTCTCTTCTAGAGATGTTGACTCGTCGCTCTCTTCCACTCGAATGCCGAGTCCGTGCTGTGCGGTTGCTTTAAATGGGCATGGGGCGGGGCCACGCGATGACGTCATCATGAGCCCCACCCTCATGATGTCACATCCTGGGGCGGGACTTCACATCATAGCCCCACCCCAGGATGTGACGTCATGAGGGTGGGGCTCATGATGATGTTGTGTGGCCCCGCCCCATGCCAATTTAAGGCAACCGCGCAGCACGGACCCGGCATTCGAGTGGAAGAGAGCGACGAGTCAACATCTCTAGAAGAGAAGAAGAAGAAGAAGTGGGAGAAGCTAGCCAAGGAGACAGCAGCAAAAGAGCAGAAGACCCCGCAAAAGACCCCTCAGAAGACCCCGCAAAAGAGCCGAAGAAAGAAGACGATGGAGAAGAGAGGGGAGAAGACGCCGGAGCTGATTTAATAAAATATTTAAAAAAGCTGTGTAGTGTGTTTTTTTGGTACACTTTTTTTTCCAGGTAAATGGGTAGGGGTACGATGTACCCCATACTCATTTACATAGGATGGGGGGGCCAGCATCTGGGGGCCCCTTTATTAACCACCTCCCACCCGGCCACTGCTCAGTGAGAGCTCAGTGCGGGGGGGAAGGGGGGGGGAGCTGCAGCTCTGTGACAGCTTTCTGCATGATGAGGATTTCATGCAGAAAACTGTCACAGATCGCCCCCCACACAGTGCACCAAGCACACTGATACCCCTGTCCCCATACACATCAGTGTCCCAATAAAACAGCCCCCAAAACATCTGTATGACCCCCATCACATCTGTCACCATACACAAAACATCTGTCACAGTCCCCAAAACATATGTATGTCCCCAAAACATCTGTCACAGTCCCCAAACATCTGTATGTCCCCGTCACATCTGTCACAGTCCCCGTCACATCTGACAGTCCGCCAACACCAAATAAACTCCGATTTGGGTTATTTTTACCAAAGTAATGTAGAAGTATCATTTTTGGTCAAAATTTATGAAGAGAAATTACTTATTTGCAAAATTTTAAAACAGAAACGCAGAAAAATGCATTGGTGTTTTTTTTTCAGTCTTTTTTTAATTTATAGCGCAAAAAATAAAAAACCCAGGGGTGATTAAATACCACCAAAAGAAAGCTCTATTTGTGTGAAAAAAATTATAAAAATTTCATATGGGTACAACGTCGCACGACCGCGCAATTGTCATTCAAACTGCAACAGCGCTGAAAGCTGAAAATTGGTCCGGGAAGGAAGGGGGTTTAAGTGCCCAGTATTGAAGTGGTTAAAGGGGGCTTTCAGATTCCGATAAGCCTCCGCCCACAGACCCCGACAGCCAACAGCCAGGGTTGTCGGGTAGAGGCTCTTGTCCCCATGTTGAGGGCATGTGGCCTGGTAAGGTCGGGGGGGGGGGGGCGCTCACTCGTCCCCACCCCCTTTCCTGGCCTGCTAGGCTGCGTGCTCGGATAAGGGTCTGGTCTGGTTTGGATTTTGAGGGGGACCCTACGCCATTTTTTCGGCGTGGGGGCTCCTTTTAAAATCCATGCCAGATCGAAGAGCCTGGTATGCTCTTGGGGGGGAACCCCACGCAAATTTTTTGCAGGGGGTTCCCCTTTAAGACTGCTAGCACACAAGTCGCACCGCAAGTTGGATCATCGTGATCCGACTTCTTGTGCGGCTTCTATTCAAATCAATGGGCTCCCATAGGGAACCATTGATTTTGAATAGAACGCCTGACGAGGCTTAACGCTGTGTATACAACGTTAAGCAACGTTATTGAGCGTTTTGCCGGCTCGGTGTCAAAAAAGCCATGACGCTGCAGCTTCGGAACGCACTGCTCCCGCGTTCTAGCTACAGCTCACTAACGCTGACGTCCTCTACTGCTCAAAAACGTCAGCGTTTTTAGAGGGCCATTGAATAACATGGAGAGCTGCAAAAAATGCCCAAAAATGTAGCGTTATAAAATGCCCGTGTGTATGCGGGCTAAGCAAACTATTAGGCTGCATAACAGCTGCACAGTAATGTGTAGTATTCGTGGATTACCATGTGTTGCCTTCGAGCCCTTTCACACTAGAGCCGTCTGAGCGTTAGCGGTAAAGCGCTAGTTTAGCTTTACCCCTGTTATAGCGGTGCTTTGGTGCCACTATTCGGGCGCCAGCGTTGTGCTTTTAACCCCTAAGAAGGGGCCAAAAGCGCTGGCATTGTTCCATTCATTCCAATGGTAAGGGCGGTGGAGGAGCGGTGTATACATCGCTCCCGCACCGCCCCAAGAATGCTGCTTGCAGGGGTTTGTTCACTCTCCTGCAAGCGTGCCGCCCCAGTGTGAAAGGACACACTGAGTTTAATTAAATGGCGCTTTACAGGTGCTATTTATAGCTAAATAACGCCTGTAAAACGCCTCAGTGTGAAAGGGGTCTAAATGCATTTCTTTAATTTTGAATGGATTACCAACATACTACAAGATGCTGAAAAAATTGGCATGCATTCCTTTTTGTAATGCAGCACATCACAATGTAATCGTATTGTACTGCCTAGGTGCATTGGGGTATGATTCAAAATAAATAGCTAAGCCAACTTCACCAACTGCCAACCCCCCCTCGTTCCATAAGGGTGCTATTACTAGATAACGAGACAATACACAGTAAAAACACAGTTTGCATAGCTTAGTCATGAATTTAGGGATAGTTTGTAAAAAGTAAATTAGAAGTATGGGCAAAACGTATATTTATTTTGGATAGAGCAAGGGAGGGTTATAACCCCTGTCAGGTTTTTTCTCTGCCATCTGTGTTCCATTGCAGTGATTTCCCTTCACTTCTTGTCTCATAGCCAAACAGGAAGTGAGAGGAAATCTCTGTAAATCAAGGGAATTCCTTGGGGACCTCCAAGTCACCAGAACTAGTGTCCCCAATTCCTTTTCTGGAGACGTTTATTTTACTTTCAATGATAATGGTAAATAGGACAAATAGAGAGGATGAATCTTCCTAATGAGGGCACAGGCAGCAATAAAATCTGACAGGTATTCTAATCCCTCTCCACTCGATCAAAAACTGAAAAAAAAAGTTTTGCCTTTAGTTATACTTTAAACTAAATTGGAGGGTGGCACAAATTAAGCTTTATTTGCCGATGGATGTAATAGGAGACCTCGAGTGGTGTTTTCTGTTCACGGGACTTCAAATTGATGGTTTTTCTGTATAAAATATTTTGTGTACAAATGAGCAATAGTAATACCAGATCCATACCACATTTCCAAAGTGAAAGCACATCAGAAACTGCTCCCCCCCCCCCCAAAAAAAAACTCCTTCTCTATGGCCACTTTCACGCTGAGGACAAAGCGCTAAAGCTCCGCTAAAACGAGTGACCTAAATATAACCATTTCTATAGCCCCAGATAGAGAAACAGAAAAGACACAGACTAGAAAACTCATTGTTTCACCTCAGGCTATTGTGTGAGAATATATATATTATATATATTAGCTTGAGTTATTGAAGTTGTAAACAAATGGCTTTTTTTTCAACAGAAAAGGAATAGACAGGTAAAGTTAAAAGAAGCCTAGAATTCCCTCTTTTGGCTGGGAATATAAATATTAAAGGAGTTATAAAGGCAGAAGGTTTTTATCTTAATGCATTCTACATTACGATAAAAAACCTTCTGTGTGTAGCAGCCTCCACAGAACCCCCTAATTACTTACCTGACACCCATCTCTCTCCATCGATGTCCACAAGTGTCTTAGCCATCTGGGACTCTCCTCCTGATTGGCTGAGACACAGCAGTGGCGCCATTGGCTCCCACGGCTATTAATCAAAGTCAGTTAGCCAATCAGGGGAGAGAGGGGCTGGGTCCGGCTCCGTGTCTAAATGGATAAACTGAGCTGTGGCTCAGCTAGGGTGCCCCCATAGGAAGCTGCTGGCTGTGGGGGCACTGGATAGGAGGGAGGGGCCAGGAGCTGCAAAGAGGGACCAGAGAAGAGGAGGATCCAGGCTGCTCTCTGCAAAACCAACTGCACAGAGGAGGTAAGTGTGACATGTTTGTTTTTTTTTTTGTTTTTTTTAGTGAGACTTTACAGTCCCTGTAATTAAACAATATTTAATTTCTACCTGCCGGTAAAAAATCTATAAGTAAAATATATTCAAAATGTTTAGTACCTGTTCATACCATAACATGCTTTTAGCACGTGTCACTGTTTCAAATTTCATTACACCCCCATGCAGATGGATATGCTCTGTGCATTGCGTTGTCCTGTACTGGAAAAACAAAACATTTTTTTTGCATTGACAGCCCATTTAAATAAAAATGGCTACCCGAAGCAATGTGCCTCAATGCAAAAAATGTGTGTGGTGCAACACTGCCTTCTGATTTGAATAAGCCCTTATATCTTCCCTTTAAAGTGGAGTTCCACCCAAAAGTGGAACTTCCGTTTATCGGATCCCCCGCTTCCACATTTGGCACCTTTTCAGGGGGGAGTGGATACATGTCTTTGACAGCTATCCTGTTCTCACTTCCGGGAGACCGGGCCGTGGGAAGTACATCACCAGCTCGGTCCCCCTCCTCCCTCCCCTTCTGCCGGCCAGTGAGAGAGTGCAACGCGCTCCGTGCATGCGCAATAGGGGCCCGACCTTGAAGCCGAAAGACTACACTGCCGGGTGGGTTCCCTTACCGGCAATGGCGGCGGCAGCACCCAACAGCGGATGGGAACATGTTCGACATTTTACTTACTATGCATTCTGGTACTGTGACGTTACCTGGGATGTCCCAATAAAGGATTTTGGATCATATTGTGGTGTGCGGCCATTCCTTCCTATTTCTACTGAGCTGGGGCAGGCACCCGACTGGATCAATTAGGCTTCCTCATTCTCACCTGGAGCGGTGAGAATGAAGCTTGCGGTGTCGACATCGATGGACTCCAGGACAGGTAAGTGTCCTATTATTAAAAGTCAGCAGCTACAGTATGTGTAGCTGCTGACTTTTAATTTTAAAGGGGCGGGCGGACCTCCACTTTAATGTCTGTCATTGCTGTTCCACATATGTACATGCCCTCTCTACACAATGTGTGATGCCACCTGGCAGAGAGTGTCCTTCAGCATATTGTGTCTGCAAAAACAGCTGTTCATTTTACCTTTACTCCTTAGCAAATCTCCATCCTAATCCCATAGCACAGTGTATAAACTCAGTTTCTTTTTTTTATTAGGGTCTTGTCCAGGTGCATGGGGCACAGATCAGTAGTGAACTGGGCGTGTGCAAGGATTTTTGTCACCCTAGGCGAAACCTCATTTTGCCGCCCCCCTTAGGCTCTGCCCCTTTGCCCTGTTAATTTATACGATGGAGGTGGCGGAGGTAGAGATTTTTTGCAGAGCCTCTCTACCCATTTCTTTAGCCGTGGTCCACAGGCCCGCACCTGTGCCCCTGGATCCGTCTCATTTTACCGCCCTGGGGTGCTGCCAGCCACGGCTCTCCAGTGACATGAGTGATTGATGCAGAGCAGTGACGGATCAACAGCAGATGGGCGCCCCTGGTGGTAGTGGCGTCCTAGGCGGCCGCCTACTCCGCCTACTGGTAAAGCCGGCCCTGGTAGTGAAAGTAGAGCACTCTTCAGTTCTGGCCTCTTCCATGCAGCTTCTCTGGTTCCTGCTGATGACCTCCTCTATCAGTTGGTGCCAGAAACCTAGATCTGACTGTTTTGCTCCATGAGAGGCTCTAAAGTTCTGTTACTTTGCACCATGTTTGCCTTTTTGTGATGAATGAGACCCAGTGTCCTTCCACAGCTAGAAGCTGCCTGGGTTGGTACTATACTTCAAGCCCTTTTATCTGGTTTGGTCGCTGTTATATAGGATAGGGTAAGTTGATGTACCAGTGTGATCTCCAGCTGAGACCGTGGAGAGTGGTGGTGTGTGGTCTGTCTCTTCTGTCTGGGGCACAATGTTCTTTCCCAGACACATTCATACAATTCCTGTCATTAGGCCATGCTCATTGTGGTTATTAGTTTTCCAAATTGCTCCTCGATGCACACAGGGCTGAAATTGTGCCACAACTCCTAACCTTCAGCTAAGGCATCCAACTGATCGCTTAATTATCGTATATTTCCACCTATTGAGTACTAGTGTATTTCTAGTAACATATGCAATAAAAAAATCTCATTATTGTAATTGCTTGTTGATTTGCAGGGAGGGTTGGGAACTTTCATTATATCCCCAGTATAATTCCCAATTCCAACAAGTGTATTGGCAGTTGGGATTATGTCCTTGCTTTACAATATATAATATATTTAGGGATGAAGTACCACTACCATAGGTTTGAGGAGAATTCTAAAGGTTCGAGATTTGCTCTACCAAATAATTTATGTGCAGGTTTGCCCAGGAAAATATTTAAACCTTAATGTACAGCATGGCCTTTGAGCTATGGCCAGCAGGCATTGATGGGCCAACAATAGAGCATTTGATTTTTTTTTTTTTTACCTGCTCTGTGTAAAGGTTTTGTACAGAGCATCCCCAATCCTCCTCTTCTCGGGCCCCACGCCGGCGCTCCTGAATCTTCCCTCCTGCTGTGTGCCCCCACAGCAACCAGCTTGCTCTGGGGGCACCCAAGCAGGCAGGCTCCTGAGCCACGGCTCTGTGTGTCCATTCATATGTGGACCTGCAGCTCAGCCCTGCCACTCCGTCTCCTGATTGGTTCACTGGCTTGACTGTGATTGACAGCAGCGGGAGTCAATGGTTCCAGCTGCTGCCAAAAGCCAATCAGGAGTGCGCATTCCCAGAGAGGCAAGGCTCTCGTGGAAATTGCTGGATCAAGAGGTGGTTCAGGTAAGTATTGGGGGGGGGGGGGGGTTGCTGTTGCTGCTGCACATAGATTTTTTTTTACCTTCATGCAAAGAATACATGAAGGTAAAAAACTCTGTGCCTTTACAACCACTTTAAGCCAGACCATTCACTGTAAAAAAGAGGGGGCCTAAAGGGTAACGCCACTTCGTGGGGAAAAAATAGCTAATAAAGAAAAAATAATATAGCGTGTACAGTTGCGATACAAGTCATATTTTAATTGAATGTTATTAAAAATGACCTTTCCTTTTCAATGTGCAGCCGCTGTAATTTTCTGAGAATGCATTGCAATATGGCCACCTGGAGTTGTTCTGTACACAGAGTGTGTACTGACCACTCCTCAGAAACATAATTTCCTGCTTGTATGATTGGCTCACTGATTTTCCAAGAAGTCTGCCTAAGATACAAGTCAAATTTCAGGCATCACCTGCAACAAAAATGACATTTTTGCAGAGATATTTTCAATAGGAGCACGTCTAAAGGGATGCAGGCCCAGCAGATTTCCTCATTAGTGCTCTCCAGCTGCACACCTGATTGATAATTATGAAACCACTCCCATTAGGCCCACTCAGTACAGAAGCACAGAGAAACACAGGGAGGGAGGGATTTCTTCAGAATAACAAAAGGTAGGAATCAGCAACAAAGGTTATATAATCCTTGCAATGTACATAGATCACCCAGAGGGGAATGTTTTTTTCTCAACAAAAGTGGAGTTACACTTTAAACATATTAGGGCAGCTAAGAAACTGTACTTTAATCCTGACTACTAGCTCTTTAGGCAATCAACCCCTTTGCTTTCTTGTTTTGTTCGTGTAATTAGGGGCATTTTAACCACTTGACTGCCGGAATAATTACTCCCCTTCATGACCAGGCCATTTTTGCGATAAGGCACTGCGTTACTCTAACCGGCAATTACGCAGTCATGCAAAGTTGTACCCAATAAAAAACCTATGCCATTTTTCCCCACTAATATTTTACTTTTGATGGTATTTGATCACCACTGCATTTTTAAGCTATAAACAAAAATAGACTGACAATGTGAAATAAAAATAATATTTTTTTACTTTCTGCTATAAAACATATCCAATAAAAACATTTTAAAAATCAAATTTCTTCATAAATTTAGGCCAATATGTATTCTGTTACATATTTTTGGTAAAAAACAAAACAAATCCCTTCTGACGCTGGCTGGGAAGGGGTCAAACATCTAGTGCGATCACCACTAGTTTATGGTAGTTTTCATTTTATAATCACCCCTTTTTACCGTATCCAAAAAATAACCCATGTTGAAACGTACTGACGCATTAACGGCCAATCTCATTGCGTCACGGAATAGCGTTTTTACCGGACCAGTACTTCCCCTCATTAATAAGGCCGTCAGTTCACCAATTTTACGGGGATTAATGTGCTTGTTTTGTTCTTTCGTTTCCCCAACTAACGGATTTCTCGATCATCAGTCCTAATTTCATGTCAAAGAATCGAC
>BLSH010208449.1:23534-33647 GCA_018402905.1 Glandirana rugosa | reverse complement strand
TACTAGTAAAAAAAAAAAAATAAATAAAAACCCCAGAAATGAATTCTCACCATCCGTAAACGCGGCCACTTTTGCGCAAACCAATCAATAAACGCCGATTGCAATTTTTTTTATCCCAAATATGAGGAATTATATAATTCGGCCAAAAACGGTGAAAAAAAATGTTTTTTTATATTTTTTTTTGGATTTGAATTTTAGCAAAAAGTAAGAAATTTGGGTTTTTTTGCAAAATGGTCGCTCTTCTTTTGTTTATAGCGGCGATAAGAAATGACGCAGAGGCGATCAAATACCACCAAAAGAAAGCTCTATTTGTGGGGAAAAAAGGACGCAAATTTTGTTTGGGTACAACGTCGCACGACCGCGCAATTGTCAGTCAAAGCGACGCAGTGCCGAATCGCAAAAAGTGCTCTGGTCCTAAAGCTGCAAAACCTTCCGGTTGGTAAGTGGTTAATAAAAACGACGGAAACAGAAATTCTGATAGGATCTCACACACTTTTGATTAGGGTAGGGGTACAAGGCAGGGGTGCCCCCTTTCCCCACTGCTATTTTCTTTGGCCATCGAGCCCCTGGCTGCCCTGATTTGCTCCTATCCAGATATTACAGGCTTTCAACGTGGCTATCTCCATGAGAAAATCATGTTGTATGCAGATGCCATGCTGATCTTTTTGGGAGACACAAATTCGTCTTTAAAGGTGGCCATGCATACGGTAATCTCCTTTGGTCACTTTTCTGGCCTCACCATTAATTGGTCAAAATCAGCTTTGCTTCCCCTGGACTGCGGATCGGGACAGCTGGTCTCCTCTGCTTGCCCCTATCCCTATAGCTTCATCCTTCATATATTTGGGAATCCATATTTCCCCAACTACCACTGATTACTGCCGTCTAAATATACACCCCCTTCTCCTAAAGTTTAGGGACAAAGTGAATATCTAGAGTAGCCTGAAACTATCAGTGGCAGGCAGAATTAACCTTATTAAAATGATTCTCATGCCCCAATTGCTGTACCTGTTGCGTAATTCCCCAGCAGTCATCCCTCTTAGAACATTTTGAATAGTTAACTTGATTTACCGCTCCTTGATTTGGAATAATCACCCACCTAGAATTAGAACAACTACAATACCACGTGGATGTAGGCGGTCTAGCGCTCCCTAACCCATGGTTACATTAAATAGCGGCTCAGTTACAGAATCTTGTAGGTATCTTCCCTCCTCCCCAGTCACCCCCCACACCTCAGTAACTTCTGCTAAATGTACTATGCTCACATTTACAGGAGCTGACTCGGTCCCGGATCCAATAAATCCTTCCCCACATATAACCTTATACAAAAGTTGTGTAACAAAGCTAGACAACCGCTGAGACTGGTAAAGGTCTTATCTCTCAATGCTGCAGTATGTTCCTTTCCCCCTTTTTTGATGACTATCCTACTAAGGCCCTTCAGAAATGGAGGCAGATTTAGGTCCATTTACTGGAGATCAATGGGAGAAGGCCCTACAGTCAGTGCTAGTTCCATGTTTAATTCATAAAGACAATTCCAACTATACATTCTGCTGAGAACCCATCACACACCCTATAAATTACACAAAATGGGTCTGCTGCCAGATCCGCTTTGTTGTAAGTGTAAACATGCCAGGGGAGACCTTATCCATCTCCTTTGGCACTGCCCGAAATGACACCGCTACTGGCAGGCAGTTTTAACCACCCTTAACAGTCTTTCAAACCTCAGTTCCTCTTGACCTGAAACACTACCTCCTTCATATTTTAAATAATTGTGTGCCAGAGGAATTGACTAGAGTGGCTATTTTCCGTGCTCTTTTTTCAGGCCCGCAAAACACTTCAAATATCTTGGAAATCCTCTGATTTCCCCTCAGTTAAACAATTGGTGACTCATATGGGCAATACTCTTATTTTTTAAAGATACGTGTATCAACACAGAGGTTGTCTGGGTAAATTTGAAAGGCTATGGGTCCCCTGGCTCGATACTCCATGATTAAGCCTGATGGAATTAGTACAGTTCCAGCAATGCCAAGATGAATGAACCCCCAAGCAGGGCCGTCTTAATACCACATGGGCCCCTGGGCAAGGTAAGGCACTAGGGCCCCTACCAGCCTGCCCCATTTTATGCACCTGCTCTCAAGAATTTAAGTATAAATCGTTGATGGAATCAAACATATATTCATTACTACTTTCAATAAAATCGATTTTAAAACATGCCATAAATCAATAACTAATCAACACAAAAGGGGGGGGGGCAAAAAGGCACAGTACAGGGGGGTTAGGAGGGCACAATACAGGTTCCGGGATGCTGCCTGGGACACGAATATCCTGGGACAGCTTAGTAAAAAGCATGACTGTCCTTGCCAATCCGGGACAGCTGGCAAGTATGATGTAATGAGAGATTATCATGGGGCCCCCATGTACCTAGGGCCCCTGGGCAGTGCCCAGGGTTGCCCATGCATTAAGACAGCCCTGTCCTCAAGTACCCCCAACAGGCCATGTTTTGGGAATTTCTCTTAGATAAAATAGCTGTCCAAAATCAGGGCCGTCTTAATACCACCATGGGCCTCTGGGTAAAGTAAGGCACTAGGGCCCCTACCAGCCTGCCCCATTTTATGCACCTGCTCTCAAGAATTTAAGTATAAATCGTTGATGGAATCAAACATATATTCATTACTACTTTCAATAAAATCGATTTTAAAACATGCCATAAATCAATAACTAATCAACACAAAGGGGGGGGGGGAGCAGAAAGGCACAGTACAGGGGGGTTAGGAGGGCACAATACAGTTTCCTGGATGCTGTCTGGGACACGAATATCCTGGGACAGCTTAGTAAAAAGCATGACTGTCCTTGCCAATCCGGGACGGTTGGCAAGTATGATGTAATGAGAGATTATCATGGGGCCCCCCATGTACCTAGGGCCCCTGGGCAGTGCCCAGGGTTGCCCATGCATTAAGACAGCCCTGCCCCCAAGCATGCACATAAGTGAAGTGATCTGGGCCTGGGTAATGAAAACAGCTGGAGATCAATACCCAGAGGCAGACCTGCAGGGAGCTCCGGGACATAGCAGCACTGAAGTGAAGGTAGAAGGTGAGCATAGTTCCACCTTTTAAAGGAAAGGTGGGAAGGGGTTCATTTAATGAATGGATGGACAGAACTACAAATCTTTTGGTAGGTAAAACAGACTTCTTAGACATTGTCTGGACTTTAGCAATAAATACCCTAGGCCCACTGCAGGTGGGCGAAAAGGGGTTAATCTCATAATTGGATGGACAGAAATACAAAGTTTTAAAACAGATCTCTTAGATGTTTCCTGGAGTTCAGCAACAAATACTGTCAAATGATATACCTACCACATTGTAGCATAGGATGGTGGTACATGTAATCCACCAAGGTACAGGATTATAGCATGGAAGGAATTTTATCAAGTGTGGTTTTATATGTAAGCAGCCCGATTATCATCTAAACCTGTTTGTCATACTTCTAAACCTCGGGCATACTATGCCTTTTGTAATCATACATAAATCCAGCCTCTCCAGCTTTTATCAGTAAATTCCCTTTTGCAAGGAAGTCATTTTCATTTTGCAAAATAACAAATTCAAACATAATCCTCTAGTCTGTACCAGCAGATGTCTACTAGGAGATAATTTATTTACCATATCAAATAGAACACAAAAACACATCAAAATTAAATCCTTTATGACATTAATATTAAAAACGCAGAGACAGCCATAGCCATGCGTGCCTAGATTAATACTGAGCGTGATGCAATAAGAGCTTGCCCTTTTCTGTTCTTCGATGAACTCTAGTATCAGTCCACATGGTGTAATGAGAGGTGGGTACAGATACAATACTCAAGGTATCAGGCACTAAACTCCACAAGAGTTGCTCACTAATTGCAAAAAAATGGAGGTAAAAGTGTTAATTGGTATTTTGAAGATGTCAGTAGGTCATCGTGTTATTTTTTAACAGGAGCTGAACAAGATCAATTTCACATAATGGTAATTGCAGTCTTTGCACTTTTAGGAAGAAAAAATAATGCTCAATTCTTTTTTTAAAAAAAAATAAAGAAGAAAAAACATATTCAGTACAACTCTGCAATACATGCACTCTTCCCTCTGTTGCCTTGTGAATGAGGCCTTTCTCTTTAAAAATGCTGAAAGTACTGAAATTACCTGTTGATCCTGTCAGAAGTCTAGATTGCACTGACTGCTTTTGCTGTACTGAAATCCTAAATAGATTTATTAGTCCTGTTTAGTTTTTCCTTTGGACTACAGAACACTTCACCCTTTACGGTATGGAGATGACAGAAATGAAGAGTATTCTGTAGTCCTGCAGAGAGAACTGTTAGGTCTAAACCAGGCTTGGTGTATTAAAGCAGCAGTGGCAGACTTGAAAGCTCAAATGAAAATGTATTTCTGGCACATCAATAAGTTTTTGTATGTGCGGTGGTTTAACCACTTAAGCTCTGGAAGGTTTTACTCCCTTCATGACCAGAGCATTTTTATCTATTCGGCACTGCTCTACTTTAACTGGAAATTGCATGGTCGTTCAACACTGCGCGCAAATAAAATTTATATAATTTTTTTCACACAAATAGAGCTTTCTTTTGGTGGTATTTAATCACCACTGGGTTTTTATTTGTATTATATAAATGAATAAAGACAGAACATTTTGGAAAAAAAACAATATTTTTTTACTTTCTGCTATAAAACATATCCAATAAAAAGAATTAAAAAAATCATATTTCTTCATACATATATGTATATTAATTAATTTGTGCGAAAATTATAGCGTCTACAAACTATGGTATACATACTGGATTTTTAATACTATGCACTGTCACTGTACTAATGATACTGGCTAGGAAGGGGTTAACATCTAGGGGCAATGAAAGGGTTAACTATGAGCCTAACAAGTGTAATGTGTGCAATATGTGCTGCTTTTACTAACAGGTGGCTGCTTTCCAGGGAGAAAAAAGAATAGCCACATCGCTGCTCTCTCTTTACAGAGCCCTGTGTTGTTAGTAGACATAGGGCTCTGTGCTGTGATTCTCTAAGCCAATCAGCAGATCCCAGACATAAATAATGAGCCGGGACCTGCTGACTGACTTGTGCTGTACCGAATGACAGCACAGATCGGGCGGGGGTGCGTGCGCGCCCGATACGTGGAAATGCCGGATCACATACAAGTGCCGCCCCATCACTGTATATGTACGTGGGACAGTCGCAAGTGCTTAAAATGGATAAATCATGGAGGAACATACCTGTATTTCAGAGATGTACTAAATTTTTTTTTATCCTAACCAGACATGCACTTTAAGGCATGGGTGCTCAACCTGTGGCCCTCTTGTGTTGGCATCAGTAGGCATCTACGAGATATGAACACTTCTTCTCAACTGTGGTCTAGACATTTGTAGGTCAGTCTCTTAAGAGGGTATCTCAATCTCTTCACTGTTTGCTTCTTAGGCTCTGAATGCATTTCCTGTAGTGTCTCTTCATCAGATTCAGGAGCTGGTTGAGAGAGCTCTACTTTCTCTTTAATGGGTTGAACGGAAGCTTCCTCCTTTCTTTCCTTTTCTTGAATATGATGCATAAATTAAGGGGCATCACACCCGAGAGCCCCCAAATAAGTCCATTAACCCAATTTGTACAGACATTTTCTTTTTTACTGTCTTCCTCCTCTTCTCTACTAGGAGAGGAAGACTGTGATCCGGTTTCTGGTTCTTGCTTGAAGATGGTGCATTAGTAGCGTGTAATTCAGTCCAAACAGCTTCATTAAGGAGCAGATGATGATTTCAGTGCCAGAGTTTCAATGGTCCCAACTTGCCCTCTGGGTATATCTGATACCATTGCAGATCAGACAGTTGCTTGTGAATCATGTAGGATTGTGAGCTGCACTGGTCAGCTAGCACGTGCTTTCTGGCAATACCTAGATTCCCCAGTGACAATTGATTGCTCGATTGTAGGTTCTGAACCTTAAGGCTGGGTTCACACCACAGTGTGGATCCGGTGCGTCCCCATTCACTGTTTCAGGTCCGATTTCAGCCCAAATTTTTTAAACGGACCAGAAGACGCACAGGTTGATGGAGGCCAAGTCCACAAGCCGTCAGGCCCCTCTCTCAAAAATGTGCTCTTACTGTATATGCATGCACACCTACAGAGATTTGCCTGCTCCAATGCTGTTTCCTTTTCAGCTCTTGCTGCATTGTTAATCATCTTTTGGCACTATCCCCCACAGACTCACCACCAGTCTTCTGAATTAAATGACATCCAGCATCCTACAAACCACTTCCAGTGAGCTCAGGCTGCCAATGACACTCCTTCTGGGGTTGCATTATTAGGCTGGCTGACAGTCATACCTGTGAACTTTTGGAAATCATAAATCCTGGAGGGAGGGCAGGGCTAATCACAGAATGTTAGGTGTAGACAAATTGTGAAAAACAGGGTCTGGAGTTTGTAGTAAATCAATATCAAAAACACAACACTGTTTTATTGGCTACAACAGACCTCCTCCACCAATGAGCATAAGAGAATATGTATAAATGAACCAAAAATAAACAGTAGGAAAAAAAATGAATAAAGTAAAATCTTGTCCCTTTAGAAATATTTATTAGCATTTGCATTAGTGATGATAAATGACAGTCAGCAGCAGCTGGGTTTCCTTTCATTCCAGGCACTCACTCCTTATTATATCAAAACAGCTCAGCTTCAGTTACAAGCAACCCACATAAAAAATATGCCATTTCAACAGTGTGCCCCCTCCATTTATTTGGTCAAGTATAAAAAATGCCTCCTTGTCCAATTTGGCCAGCTGGTCTGCTTCTGTTCCTCACATGCTGTGCTGATTGTATTCTCGCCTTGCTCCCCCAGCCATTGTGCCCACTAAGGCCCATTTCCAGCCGCTACCACCAACTTTTCCCTTCAGCGTTAGAGTCACCTCCATGGCTTCTGGACCCTGCAGCCAGCACAGCAGGTCGTGCCATTCACCAGCCAACCATAGACAAGTTACTTGGCTCCTCAATCAAAATTTTTTTTGCTACTAAGTCGCCCATGGCATTGGCAAAGCTGCAGTAAAAAGGTAAGTATAAAAAGAATAAATAAAAAAGCAAAAAAAGGAAGTTTCAGGGAGGAAGTGGAGACAGGGAGGGTGTGGGAAAAGTAGAATTGGGATTTAATGAGACAATTATTTATTTACAATTGAAAGTCTCACTAAATCAAGCTATCCGCTCGTTCTCCCACACTGCAGCCAACTTGGTGCCAAAGCCCAAGGTGTCCATCCACGCTCCATGCAGTATGTGCCACTGTGAAGAAAAGGGTCACTCCAATGAAGTCCCTAAAGCTTGACAGCTTTATTGATACAAATGCACTGCATCCTACCACCCTAGGTCTGTCCCTCTAAAGTGTTTCACCCATCTGGGTTTAGTTGTAGACAAGTCTACTATTTTTAGGTATAAAAGTGAAGGTAGTCAGTTTTTAAAGCGGAGTTCCAGCCCCCCCAATTACATTTTTTTTAAAAGCTCTCCCATATTTGTTACCACCTCCATTGCAGCATTAGGATACTGTCAGCAATGTGGTCCTTTTTGTTTTTATTAAATCTTTATAAACAAACCAGATCGCAGGCAGGGTCCATCGCTGTGTTAGGCACCTGAAGCCCGCTTGTCTTCATTTCGAGATTCGGTGCAGCTGGCTACCCAGCAAGCACCTCCTGATCTTGTGCATGCGCAGTACTGCCACTGTGCAGCAATGTTTCTTCCTAGCTGGTCCCGTACTGGCTGGTCCTGAGCAGAGAGGCTCCACTTCCTCCCAGCAGATAGTCTTAGTCAAAAATGGCACCTAACTCCCCTTGTTTGTGTCAATTCTTGTATGGAAATCACGCAAGATTTTGGTATTAGACGATTCCCATGGACTCCTGAGAAAGATGACGCTGATATTCCAGGAGTCCATGGGAATCGCCTTGTGATGTAATCACCTAGGCAGCCGGAGCCGGAAGTGGGTGGAACTCCGCTTTCAAGTGGAAGTAAAGTCTGCTTAGTTTACCTCCACCTCCAACGATGCGGCGCCTGTGCGCTCCCTTGTCACCACTGACATCTTCATCCAGACTTTTTCTACATGCGAGCGGGGAGTTAATTTATCCCAACAACAAAGAATGCCAAGATTGTTCATCAGCTCAGTTTAAAATCTTTTGAGACTTGCTAGCAGGCAGGTAAGATGTATTTATTGCGGAATCGACATACAGAGTATTTTCTACAATAAAAAGCTTCCTGCAAGCAACTTATTTATTAAGCTCTACTTTATTTCAAATAAGATTATCAATAGCTATTAATCTTTAACCACTTGCTGACCAGCTGCTGTCATACACTATATATACTGCGGCAAGGTGGCTCATTACCGCAAATCGCCATAGGTGTACATTGGCCCGTGCATCAGCTCACCCATTAGCCAGCGGGGGAGCTAATTAGCGGGTCTGGTGGACTCGGTGTCCGCCGACCACCCGCGATCCTTCCCCGCAGTGACAGAGCAGGCATCTGCCTGTGTAAACAAGGCAGATCTCCGTTTTGACAGGGGAGATCACACAGATCTTGTCTTTCTGCTATTCAGACGGATCTGTGTGTTTCCCCAGTCACACAGTCCCCCATACAGTTAGTAAACACCTCCCAGGGAACACATTTAACCTCTTGATCGTCTCTGATGTTAACCCATTCCCTGCCAGTGTCATTAGTACAATAACAGTCCATATTTTTAGCACTGATTACTGTAATAATGTCAAGGATTCCCAAAAAAGTGTCAAACATGTCAGTTAGGTGCCCGATCTGTCCGCCGCAATGTTGCAGTCCCGCTAAAAATCTCAAATTGCCACCATTACTAGTAAAAAAAAAAAATAATAATAAAAATGCCATAAATCTATCCCCTATTTTGTAGATGCGATAACTTCTGTGCAAACCACTCAATATATGCTTACTGCATTTTTTTTTTCTTTAAATATGTAGCAGAACATACATCGGCCTAAACTGATGAATACATTTTTTTTTTTACATTTGTTTTTTTTTTTAAATGTTTTATAGCAGAAAGTAAAAAATTCAGTTTTTTTTTTTTTTTTCAAAATTGACGCTCTTTTTTTGATTATAGCGCAAAAAATAAAAACTGCAGAGGTGATCAAATCACACCAAAAGAAAACAGAAAATTGTATACTAACCTTTCCGTAATTTTCCTTTCCTGGTGCATCTTCATAGCAGCATACACATGGGTTGTGGCTCCGCCCCCACAACATGATAGGACTGGTTAACTATAAATCAAAGACAGACCCGGCTCACCGCATTCTCTGTATCTCTCACCAATTTGGGCGGGAATCTGTATGCTGCCGTGAAGATGCACCAGGAAAGGAAAATTACGGAAAGGTGAGTATACAATTTTCCGTTTTCCTGGTGCATCATGGCAGCATACACATGGGAACTAACTCGCCATATGGGAGGGTGCAAGAAAAATTTTGTAATGATCGGAAGCGCAATTATGCACCATGAATTTTCCAAATTTTACTGTCGTGAGCCGGGTTCACTTAAAGTGTAATAAAGGTGTTTCCTGGAAGGACCATATTGCTGACTTGCAAATAGCCTCAGGAAACCCTCAGCACTGAGCTGTGCACTGAGCTGGAGCTGCCCTAGTTGAATGTGCTCTTAAGTCATCCGAAACAGGAAGGTCTTGTGGAGAGTAGGCTCTTTTAATTGTCTTAATCTAGGATATGACTGTACATGTTGATGCTGATTAGTTGTACATGTCAGTATAGGATCTAATTCTGTTAATTTTCTCGGATGAGAGGTGTTCTGGAAGGACAAAGCCTACTGAATTCTCGTGTAAGTTGATCCCGTCGAGGTCGAGTCACGTGTCGAGTCACGACTCCCAAAGGACTCCGATAAACGTTCAGTCGTTATACCAGGAAGGTCCTTTGTGGAAATAATGTGAAATTCACTTGGGCCGAGTGCTGTCATTTTAAACCTTTTAAGTACCACGTATTAACGCGAAGGCTAGTAATGTTTTAAAAAGAACGTGGGAGGGTATACCGCTCAATCAAGGGTACACATACGACGGTACTACGTGGTCCTTTTGCCTTTTAACATAT
>BLSH010208449.1:6812-20636 GCA_018402905.1 Glandirana rugosa | reverse complement strand
GGTGACCTTAATCAACATTGCCTGGATGTCTGTTCTTTAGATGGTGACTTGCCTTGACCTTTAGAAGGCTCCCTCCATCTTGTGGTCCTTACAGGACTATAGATATTGGCTCTCTTTTTCTCAATCTTCTCTACTTACCTAATCCCTTTACCTTAAAATCAATGGGTGGTCTGACTGGACAGCGTTCCCCATAGAAACAGAGCAAGCAGCAGACTTAAATTACAAAACAGCATAGCACAGTGATCCCAGAGCGAGCATTGAGAAGGGGATAGGAAGAGCCCAGGTGAATGCCATAAAGAGTACACTGATCCCAGAGCAATACTGAGAAAGAGATAGGAAAAGTCCAGATGAATACCATACAAAGGGAAAACATACCTGCAAACAATGAGCACATAAGCATTCAGCATGCATGAGTAGAGAGCTCCACCATGTGTTGCCCAAAAATGTCATAAAACCATTTATAACTGTCACATTTTGCCATTAGTGAGATCAGTGCCTGAGCATGCTCAGATCATTATCTTGGTGAAGCTCTAGCCAGGAAACTGGTCACAGAGACCGCATCACTTCCTGCCTCTCATGCTGAGAGTGAACTTGCACTGCTGCAGCCATCTTAGAAATGGCAAATGCCCACAAAACAGAGAAAAGAAGTTAAAAGCATATGGAAAGAAAAGGGAAACGCTGTCACTTACGTCAAAGCTTGTTTAAAGCTTTCTTTGAGAGGCCTGCACCACCAGCATCGGGCTCCAACCATATAGCTCATTTAGAGACTGTACAGGAAGGACATCCACCCAGGAGAAGCTGAAATATGCCCCCCAGACCACCAGAATGGGGCTCCAACCATATAGCTTGTTTAGAGACTGTACAGGAAGGACTTCCGACCAAGAGAGGCTGAACTTGGCTGGGACGACAAGCGGTAAGGGATACCTCGCCACTCCAGTCCTGATCAGGTGAGGAAAAAAAGGAGAATGCTGTGAGCCGGGTCTGTCTTTGATTTATAGTTAACCAGTCCTATCATGTTGTGGGGGCGGAGCCACAACCCATGTGTATGCTGCCATGATGCACCAGGAAAGCTCTATTTGTGGGAAAAAAAGGACAAGTTTGTTTTGGTACAGCGTCGCACGCGCGCAAAATTGGCAGTTAAAGCAACGCAGTGCCAAATTGCAAAAAAATGGCCTTGTCAGGAAGTGGGTAATTCCTTCTGGTCCTTAAGTAGTTAACATTTTTTTTAAATAGTATAGTTTCTAAATATGTATACATGGGGGTACTCATATTTGCTCAATGCATGTGCAAGTTGTACTTTATACTTGGCATTATTGCATAGTGGCAGGGCTTCACAACAACTCTCTGTTAATGCAGGTCTATGGATTAGGACGGAACTGTAAGAAAATAGACTTTACATGAGTTTAAAAGATTAAATGAGTTTATCCCAATAGTCTTTTATAGAAGGGAATACATATGATGTTTCCAGATATACAATATACCACTATACAATAGACCACTAGGTGGTGTCCTTACACATCTGTGTAATAAATGCTTTGATCAAAATACAAAACAGCAAGTACCGGTATATACATTTGTAAAAGACACTTTAGGCCACTTTCACACGAGTTCAGGCCCATCTGTTAGTTTTTCAGGTGGACCTGATCGGAACCCTCCATTCCCCCTATGGACTGGCAGGTTTAAAGAGACTTGTGTCTGTTTACACCTGCCGACCTCCAATCCAAAAAACAAACGGAAGGGGATCCATCTAGGCGGATAGAATCAGAGGGCACTGTCCGTTTACACCCGGCCGCCCATAAAGCAGAGTGGGCTCTGTCTGCATAAATTGAGCGGACATGGACCTGTCATCCATTCGCTCTGCTTTGATCAGCAGGGGATCACTGGACAGATCTCCTGCTGATGCAGGGGCTTTAAGGTAAACTCATGGGGGCTGATTTACAAAAAACACAGGAGAGTGCAAATTCTGGTGCAGCTGTGCATGGTAGCCAATCGGCTTCTAACTGCAGCTTGTTCAATTTAAAGGGGTTGTAAACCCTCTGGGTTTTTCACCTTAATGCATTCTATGCATTAAGGTGAAAAACCTTAGTGTAGCAGCCCCCCAGAGCCCCCTTTTTACTTACCTGAACCCTGTCTTTCCAGCGCTGGGGACGAGCCCACCGGCTCCAGCAGGTGTCTTGGGTCCTGATTGGATAGGTTGATAGCAGAGCAGCCATTGGCTCCCGCTGCTGTCAATCAAATCCAATGACGCAGGAGCGGGGGGGCGGGGCTGAGTCCTGCTGTCTGTGTCAATGGACGCAGCAGCAGGACTCGGGAGCGCGCCCGCATGAGTGTCCCCAGGAAAGCACTTTCCCGCGGGGGCACTCGATGCGGGGAGGAGCCAGGATCGCCGCGGAGGGACCCCAGAAGACGAGGATTGGGGCCACTCTGTGCAAAACCCTTGCACAGAGAAGGTAAATATAATGTGTGTGGTTTTTTTTTTTGTTTTGTTTTTTTTTTAAACGAAGCTTTGCAATCTCTTTAAGCTTTGACAAAAAACGTGGAAGCTGGTTGGTTTCTATGTAGAGCTGCATCAGATTTTGAATTATCCAGATTTAGTAAATCAACCCCATTGTGTACATTTTAAAACAAACTGTAATGTCTCGTTTACCTCTTGTTGATCATGTAATGCATATATGCAGTAGCCGTAATGCCCAACTACCGCAGATATACATCCACAGTAGCCTGAGGTTGTGTGGTGAGAGAACATTCATTGCATGTGCTCAATGCACTGACAGAACTGTCACCAAGATCTCTTGGTCATGACTTCTGATCAGGGGCCAGCAGGACAGGCTCCCGATCATGTGACCACTGTGAAAACCAATCATGGTGGTCACAAAATACAGACACTGCGCCTGCATTATAGGGTTAAAAAAAATTTCTTGCAAAGCTAACTTAAATGAACATTGACGGGAGCTGAAAATTATAATCAAGCAATCAGAGGATATGTGTATTCTCAGAGCGAAGAAGCCATTTATATAGCACTAGTTGTTGTGACAATCTTCCTGAAACTGCTTGTTAAAGTCCATTTGTAGCAAACTAGCAGCACAAACTGTTCCTGATCTTAACAACATTTATATTTCATACTACAGGAATTAAGCTTTATAGAACAAGCACAGAACAGTAAATATATTGTAAGATTAATTGATTATTGATAATACCCTGTACAAAAATTAATATAAATATTAATCAAAAATAAAATCCTGCTGTCAACAAAAGGGAGATGAACAACGCTGTATATAAATGATATGTCTAACAGATACCTACATGCACAAAGGTAGGCCATAAATAGCCTATTGCAGCAGAGCAGTGGATGGTGTCAGTATAGCAGAGATTGGTGTCAGTAACTTTTATTTTTTTACAATTTTATTATTTTTATTATTTTTTTACAATATTATTTTTTATTTTTGTTTTTACAATTTTTTTTTTTTTAGAAACCATGTTGGGACTTTTGGTAAAATGTCAAGGGTCTAAACAGACCTCTAATGTCTCACTTTTGAGACAGAGAAAAGGACTGAGGACAGAGCTTCTCCAGTCTTTTTCTCTGCAGCCTCAGCTGCATTGGACAATTAACTAATGGGAAGTGCTCTGTGCTGAGCGGCTTCCTGTTCATTCACAAACAAATAGTCTACTATGCTTCAGTTAAAAATGAACACAGGAGCAACCGGTACAGATCATTTACTGTGATCATTTAGAAAAGCAAGGGGCCGGTAAATGAAATAGTTACCATCCCTTTTCCCTGCTCTCCATACTGAAACATCCCCACAGCAGCCGGTGGGAGAGGGGGGAAGCTGGCAGCACTGCAGGGGGGAAACAGAGGCGCCAAGTAGCAGGGGAAATTGGCACTCCACAGGGTGAATAAGGTCTGCCCAGGCACGCCCATCGCACCCTGTGTGCACGCTTATGCCGGTGTTCCATCAAAATAGCCAATTCATCAACATCTCCAATTACATCACTTCAGGTTACTGTAACCCATCAGTAATTGGAGATCTCAACAACTTTTTGTTTTGACACACCTTGCAACCGTATACACTCCAGTACATGATAATATGACCGGACATTGTTAGTCCGCCCGATACTAACCAACCATATTAGCAGTGACAACGTTTTCCTCCTTATCCGCTGTTCTGTCAGAACAGCAAACCGTTCGTCTACCAGAGTGTACACGCTTGCTGATGTTGTGTCAAGACAGTAACTCATCCAAATCTCCAATTACTGATTTTTAGAGTAAGTGACGTGATTGGAGATCTTGATGAACTGGCTAATTTGACAGAACACCAACTTTAGCTGGTGGCACTGATCAAGTGAAAAAAAAAACAGCAGGCTGGTTGTACAGAAGTCAGTAGAAAAATCATATCTCGTGCTTACCCACAAATCAATCTATTATATGTATATAAAGGTGCCGCAACTCATACAAGGTCTAAATACTCAACCCAAACACATATACAAAAAATAAGTGCGCAACCAATACAAATCTATTTGCTTCTATATGAAGTGCTCATCAAAAAAAAGTCCACATCTAAAAGTGTGAAAAAAGAGAAAAGAATTGGCCATAAGTGCTCTTATTATGAATTCAACAACGTCCGTGCTTTAAATGGTGCACTCTCCCACAAGAAAGGAACTATGCGCCTCTTACCAGAAGGAATGGATCCCAGATGATAGGGATCTCACATGCTTTGTTACAATTAGAAACCAGCTGCCATGTTCCACAAGACTCCGGTAAGATCGCTCCCTCTTAGTGAGATACGGATTTCGCCTGAATACGAAAATGTCTCATACAGTCCTGGTTCCACCGATTATCCTGCTGCAAGTGCTCTCCGGCACAGAGAGATTTCAAGAAGGAGACACTTCATTGTGTAGTATTTAAAAACTGCCATTTTATGAAAAATATCATATTGCACTTACAAAAAATTAGACGTAAGAAGCAGTAAGCACTAAGCCGGCTGGTACGTGGTGACATCACAGTATACAGCTCCAAGTGACGCGTTTCCCCGTAAGAGGCATCGACTGGGAACAGAGCCTATTAGGCTCCATTCCCAGTCAATGCCTCTTACAGGGAAACATGTCGGGTGGAGCTGTATTCTGTGGCATCCCCATGCACCAGTCTGTAGGATGAGGTCCACGGCTGTGTTTTCCTTTATCTGCTTTCTTACATCTAATTTCTTGTAAATGCAATATGATATTTTAAATAAAATGTCAGTTTTTACATACTACACCATGTAGTTTCTCCCTTCTTGAAATCTCTCTGTGCCGGAGAGCACTTGCAGCAGGATAATCGGTGGAGCCAGTATGAGACATTTTCATATGCAGGTGAAATCCATATTTCACTAAGAAGGAGCGATCTTACCGGAGACTTGAAGTGGAACATCACAGCTGGTTTCTAATTGTAACATATCATCATCCTATCATCTGGGATCCATTCCTTCTGGTAAGAGGTGCATAATTCCTTTCTTGTGGGAGAGTGCACCATTTAAAGCACGCATGCTGTTGAATTTACAATAAGAGCACTTATGGACTTTTTTTTTATTTTTTTTTTTACACTTTTAGATGTGGACTTTCTTTTGATGAGCCCTTCATATAGCAGCATATATATTTGTATGGGTTGTACACTTATTATTTTTTGCATACAATAGAAAAATTGACTTCTGTACACCCAGCCTGGCCATTAATGGATTGAAATTTGCCCGGTCTCTGATGAACTGGCCAAATTTCGATCCATCTATGGCCAGCTAAAAGGTTGAATGCCACAATTACATTAGAATATAAATAACAACAAATGAATCAAACAATCTACATGAAGCAACGGTACAGACTGGGGACATCAGAATATTACAGATTCTGTAACTTTGTACACTGTAAAGAACTATAGAACTATAGTCTCAAATTTTACAAAAAAGCACAGAAATTTTAGCTCCTCTGCCCTTACTTCAACTAGCAGCAAGGACACGGTAGCCTGCCAGCTCCTTATATGCCCCTGCTACTATATCAGTGCACGTGTGTCTATAGTTTGAACACAGATGCACTTTAACCTTGCAAAGAAATCTAAATATCACGTATTAGAAAACACTAAGTTCCAAATGTCATTGACTGGTACATGCAGGCATCAGGAGTTGCCTGCTTTGATTTGCACCTGCTTTCCAATATTTATGGCCATTCAGTACACAGGAAACAATTACTCACTTTATAAACTTTTCCACAAAGTTTCCTTCAACCTTTTGCTCCCACCACCCTAGGCAGATGTAGCCCCCCACCCCCCAATTATTATACTTAATTAGGTCTCGCTCCTAGGCCCAGAAATCAGGGGTTGTCTGCTTTACTTTGCACTTGTTGCTTTCCAATGTTTATGGATATTCAGTGCAAAGCAAGCAATAATTAGCACTATAGAATAAGGTAACTATTCCACAAAATGTCCTTAACATTTTTCCCTCCACTAACCTAAGAAAGTGTAGCCCACCCTCTTCCCCCAAGTTGCTATAGTTTATTCGAGTTCCATCTGAGGTCTACAACATTATTTACATTCTCTTCAAGCTTTTTGGTCCCTGTATGTGTAATTCAGCCTCATAGACTTCCACAGGGTTGGTAGATGAATCTCTTCCTATCTGTCTGCCAGCCCCATAAAAGCCTATGGGACCAAATTGTGCATGTACAGACATTGGGTCAGTGGAGGAATTTAAAGAATGCCGTGGGTCTCAGAGCGAGATCTAGGTATGTAGCAATTTGGGTGGGCTACACCTGCTTTGGGAGTGGGAGCAAAAAGGGTAAGGTAAATTTGTGGGAACGTTTCTTTACCCTTTAAAAGACAATCTAAAAGGCGGATAATCCATATTTTTACTGCAGGAAGACCAATGAAATGTAGCTAATAGTAGTTAGTCATATTCAACTGGGCTTGTTCTGTAATGTTGAAGATGGCCAAGTAGCATTCTCAAACAAATTGCCAAACCTTTTAAACCTATATGGGTAGCTCAAAGTAGATATCAAGGCAGAAGCTAATTGTCCAGCAACATGAAGAAGGTATTAAAGTACATAATTTAATCACTTTAGAGCCATAAAGTCTGTCTCACACATTCTACCCCACCACTTACACCCCCTCTACTCCAGTTAGCTTGTTATTATCCCCAAGCCTTTCGGGCAAATATTCTGTGGACTGATGAGAAAAAATTTTAAGTTTTTGGAAGGTGTGCGTCCTGTTACATCTGGTGCAAAACTAACACTTCAGCTAACAGCATGACTAGGGTATAAAATATGGCATGTATTGCCCCCCCATACCGCTGTAACCAACTACTACCCCCCAATCTAATAATAACCACTCCACACCATTTTTGGCTTTAATGGCCACAGCGGCCTTTTATTTAACCAAAACAACCATTAAATAACAGTTAATATAAAATGACAGTATATATAAACTATACGGGACTGGAGCTACAAGGTCCAATAGGGCATAAACAAAACCACCACGACGGTGCCTGCATGTTCTCGTTCAGGCCTCCAGCCGCAAACTACCGACTCGGAGACAACACACAGACACCATCTTAACCATTGGGAGCCGTACCCCAGACGGGTCCCTACACCTTACCCTGTTTGAGCCCATAGCACCTAGAAAGGGGACCTTGCACTCCGCCACCACCTCACAAACCTGACACCTGACCGCCGATGCGTACACACCACCATGTCCGACCATACCACCAAAGAATCGTGATAAGCCACACGAAGCCGGAGAAGATCATACCTAATGTCTCGGCACAGTTCCCGCATTTCCCCGAGACCCAAGTCATTACCACAGTCATTAAACAGCTCCAACAGGACCAGATTCCTCATCAGGACAGCTTCCCGCCATTCTGCAGGCCAAGGGCCCGCACTCCACTGGCCCCCAAAGTACGCCCCATAACCTAAGGCGCCAGCGGCGTCCGTGAAGAGCTCCAAATCAAAACTTAAGCCTCGGACATCCAAACCGACATCCCGTTGTAGGAGTCCAAAAAGGACTCCCACACCAGCAAGTCCTCCTTCAACTCCCGTGTCATACAAATGCGGTGACCAGGCGAAAGAACACCCGCCGTGGCCGCTGCCAGCCGCCGGTTAAACACCCGGCCCATAGGTATAATCCTGCATGCGAAATTCAACCTGCCTATGAGCAACTGAAGTTGCCGTAACGTCACTTTTACAGACTCCCGGGCCCACACCACCGGCCTCTTCAAGTCCCTGAGTTTGTTCACCGGTAGGTGACACTCCATTTCCACCGTATGTATCTGAATGCCCAGAAAGCTAAGCACCGTGGAAGGACCCTCCGTGTTTTCAGCTGCCAGTGGAATACCGAATCGGTCCGCCAAATGCTGAACCGTCGCCAACAAAATCCGACAACCATTGGAATCCGCCGGACCGATACACAAAAAATTGTCCAGGTAATGAATCACCGACGCAATCCCAGACACATCCCTCACCACCCATTCAAAAAATCTACTGAACATTTCAAACAATGAACACAAGATGGAGCACCCCATAGGCAAACAACGGTCAGCAAAATATCCATCTTGCCAATGGCAACCCAACAAATAAAAACTCTCCGAGTGAACCGGCAATAACCGAAAGGCGGACTCCACGTCCGTCTTAGCAAGTAGGGCGCCCTTCCCGTATTTTCGTACCCACCAAACAGCAGCATCAAACGAGGTGTAGGAAACAGAACACAAATCCGGGTCAATATACTCGTTCCCCCGACGCGCCCTTGGGATAGGATAAATGATGGATCAAGCGATATTTGTTGGGTTCTTTCATGGGGACCACCCCCAAAGGGGAAACCACCAAATCTTCCAGCGGGGGCTCTCAGAACGGACCAGCCATGTGGCCCAAAGCCACCTCCTTAGCCAGTTTTTCCGAAAACCAGGTGCGCAAAGGCCGATCATAAATTGTCGGCCATCGGAGGAACCCGAGGAAGTCGACACGGGATTCGGAAACCCTCGGAAAAAACGATATCCAACAGCTCCACCGCCGCCCGATCTGAATATCTACTTAAAAAGGGGCGCATCCTTGCTATGCTCATCGGAGTCATCCCTTTTCCCCACAGATTCTCCGAGCCTGCCCTTACCCTTTTGGGAACAGCCCCCTCAGCTGGAGCACTCATGCTTGTATCGGCAGGACGTGCTAAACTTACACGTCCCATCATTAAAGGCCCAACAGAATCCCCGCTTCTTGTGGGCCGACTGACCAGAGGTAGAGGATCTGCCGGCCCCCTATGGAAAAAACGGATTCCCGGCCCGAGCCGACGTCATGAGCCACATCCAAAGACTAAAGTCTTTGTGATCCCACTGCAAGGCCGGCCTCATAGCCTTGCGCTGCCAGAACTGCTCATCATATTTAAGCCCCGCCAACCCCCCGTATGCCCGATGCGCCTCCCCAATCATGTCCAAATAGCAGAACAGCGATAAACAATGCTCCGGCGCTCTCTCCCCAATCACGCTCGCCAGGATCGCAAACGCCTGCAACCAGTTGCTGAATGTCCAGGGGATAAGCCTAAACCTCCGCTTCTCTTCATCCTCCTTTTAAGAGTCCTCCAACTTACCTCTCTTCAGGTTGAATCTTTCCAGCGGAAGCAGGGAAAATATGTCAACATACTCACAGGCCGGGACAGGCCGGCTCCCACCGACGAGCTCTCCATGAGCCGCCCGGAAAGACACCGCCAGAGAGCGCCGTGCCTCACTCTTGCTCCCGCACTGGGGGACGGGCGGCGCTGGAACTTCCTGAAGAGGCCGTGTCCCCTAGGTCCCGCTGTGGAGAAGGATTCCTCCCAGGGTGCCCCGCGCGCCTAGCTGATCGGCGCTTGCGGGCCACACCCGGAGGGTCCCTGGAGGTGCTGCCCGAGGGGCTCCTAATGCGGCGCTGGACCCACAGTGTGCACTCCGGGCTAAGACGCTCCGGAGGCCGGGACCGTCTAGCACGTGGAGCCGCAGGGGGAGTCGGTATGGCAACCCCTTGCCCGGTTCCTTGTAACAGCCCGCTGAGCTGGGACTGCAGCCAGCCTGGCCCTCTAGCTGCAGCTGCATCCTGCAGCTGGGAAAACAGACCCTCCAAATCCCCCCATGAAAGGATCAGAGGCCGCAGTGTCCACAGCTTAATTCTCAGCTCCCAAGCTCTCTTCACAGTGCTTCCAAGTGTACTGCTACCCCCTCCCACCTTCACTAACACACCTAACTCCAACTCCACCCCCCAAACCAGTACTGCCCAATGACCCTAGGTCTCACTTCCCTGGAACTATTCACACCTACCTCTGCCAGCACCACCTTGCCCATTTTAACCCCTGTCATGCCGGCCCTATGCCAATTCTTTAACTCCGGGCCTCTCTTTTCATAAAAAAACATCATACCAACAGTAAAACATGGTGGTGCTAGTGAGATAGTCTAGGGCTGCTTTGCAGCTTCAGGACCTGGACGACTTGCCATAATTGATGGAACCATGAATTCTGCGCTCTACCAGAAAATCCTGAAGGACAATGTCCAGCTAACAGTTCCTGACCTCAAGCTCAAGTGCACTTGGGTTATACAGCAGGATAATGATCCAAAACACACCAGAAAATCCACCTCTGAATGGCTCAAAAAGAACAAAATTATAGTTTTGGCGTGGCCTAGTCAAAGTCCAGACTTACCATATTTTCGGGTGTATAAGACAACTTTTTATACTTAAAAACATCCCCCAAAATCGGGGGTCTTCTTTTATGCGGGTGTAAAATGTGAACCTTTAGTTTGTTTGAGCCAAGCTGGCCCAAAACGAGCGTCCCTAATCTGTCAGCCCGCTAGATGTGCAGTAATACTGTATGTAGCTTCGGCTATATACAGTATACCGCGCTGAGCCAATCACGGTGCGGGATGTATTCTATTAATGAATACAAAGCCTGCTCGGATTGAGTCAGAGAGGCGGGCTGATGGTCTTACAACCTCTGCCAATCCGAGCAGGCTTTGTATCCATTATAGAATACATCGCTCGCCGTGATTGGCTCAGCATGGTATATTGTAGGTATATTGTATACTGTGAGTAGCCGAAGCTTTAGTACATACAGTATTACCGCACATCCAGTGGGCTGACAGATTACCCCATCATAGCTCCAGCAAGAAGAAGGAAATATGAAGCCCGGAAGAGGGTAGTCTTATACGGCAAGTATAGCCCAAAACCTATGTATTAACTGGAAAAGTAGGGGGTCGTCTTATACGCCCAGTCGCCTTATATGCTGGCAAATACGGTAAATCTGATTGAGATGCTGTGGCATGAACTGAACAGGCCATTTATGCTTCAAAACCCTCCAATGTGGCTGAATTAAAACAATTCTGCAAAGAAGAGTGGGCAAAAATGTCTCCACAATGATAAGTGAAAGCCTCATTGCCAGTTATTGCAAAAGCAGTTGTTGCCGCCAAGTCAACAAGTTATTAGGTTTGAGAGGCAATTACCTTTTTCATATAGGGTCAGGCAGATTTGGACAGCTTTTAATACATGAAATCATAATTTAAAAACTGAATTTTTCATTTACTCAGGTTATCTTTGTGTAATATTAAAATTTGTTAGATGACCTGAATCATTTAAGTGTGATAAATATGCAAAAAAAAAAAAAAAAATCAGGAAGGGGGAAAATACTAAATACTTTTTTCACAGCACTGTATGTTTCTGCTACTCAGAACTAGTGATGGGTGACTCTGCTTGGGTTTGATTTGAGGGCATGTTTAGTGAGCAGGTTCAAGAAATCTGCAAGTTGCTAACTTTAATGCAAAGCCAATTGAGGTTGATGGAAGTTAGTTCTCTCCATTTTCAAGGCTAACATGCAAAGGATTGTCAAACAAAGAGAATGGGTGGTAGGCACTGTTCTAAGGACCTGTACCAACGAAAAAAATAAACTGCTCAGTGGGGAGCAGCTCTTTTAATAGGTCTTGTAAGACAAAAATAAAAGATGCACAATTTCTTTAAAAATATGCTTAGGAGGGGCCTTAAACCTTCCTGTGAAGTGGCACACCTGTACAATGTACTAAAGAAAAAGTGACATTTGTAAAGAAAATTCCTTGAATATATGTAAAACCAAGATTTCACATTTCCGATATATGCCTGCTGTACCATGTACATGTACAAAAAAGTATCCTGTTCTCTTTGTATTGCTTTCTTTGTGTGAAATACCTGGTGTTCTTGCCAGTCCCCCTGATTACCTATTAAAGACTTAATAACACTAGACAAGGGAGCACAGCGTGGTCAGTTTTCTAGTTGTGTTGAGAACTCAACCTGCTCTCCAACAACCAGCCTTTTGTTGACACACCTCCCGTGTACTGCTGTTTCTCCTCCCCTAACTCTCTAAGCTCCTTATGTGGCTGAGAGCAGTGTATGTGATCAGCGGCGGCGCTGGTGCACAATATTTTCACTCGCACATAACGCCACTACCAACCAACCCCTGCCCCCCCCTCCCGCACAGGCCAGCCTTGGTAATCACACTGCTCCCCGCACCAGCTCCCATTGCTTCTCCTCATGGCTAAACAGGAAGTGGGTCCTGAGACCCGATTGGCCAGGAATCCTAAGACTCCCTGGCCAATCGGGACTCAAGACCCGCTTCCTGATTGACCGGGAGGAGAAGCAGGAAGACATAAGGAAGACATAAGTGAATATTAATTTGCTAGTGTCACACAACTGGGTGGGCTCGGACGCAGTGTTCTGCGCCCCGAGCCCACCCTTTTTAAAGCTAATTAGAGCCTCAGGCTCTAATCATGTGCTTCAAACAAAAAAAAAAACCTCATTGAAATCTATGCATCCGGCGAACTTCATGTAGATTAGGGGCAGGGAGCATGGATTAGGGGGGCGGCACCCCTGCGTCCCTAATGGAGCGGCCACCACTGTATGTGATCACTTATAAAAAAGGGAAGAAATATAATTTTTATGTACATGCCTACACAAATGTTTTGCCTCTTACAGTGAGCATTTCAAATATAATTTTAGGATTTCCTTCATCTATAAGAGATCCTTATCATTATTCCATGAAAAAAGACCCTTATCATGCTGAGGGCATGTGGTTGAAAGGCCAGCCATGCTGCATGCTGTGATAAGGGTCTGGTACATATTTTTTAGAGAAAAGCTCTGTGACAGGGGGTCTGGGGCACCCTAAAGCTGACTCAGGAGCACCGTGACACCCTTATTCTGTTAACATTTAACCTGTCTGTGACAAGAGTTAAGCTGGCCATAGATGGATCAAAAATTGGCCAGTTAGAAACATAGAGACACAGAAGAGTGATGGCAGGAAAAAAGACCAAGTGGTCCATTGAGTGTGCCCTATTTGTTATATAAGTTTTTGATTTCGTTATTTTTTTTACTTGTTTTTCTTTCTTGAGAGCCAATCTCAGATCGGTTCTGTGCTCCATTACCTGAACTCTACTGTAACCCAAGAACCCAGGACTTTAAATTCATTGCTATTTCTTTTTGGTTTTACTGTTATATTATTGTCTGTCTTTTTTGTGCAATTTCTTTTTTTACTGTAAATATTTTGTCTGTTATTATATTGTCATTTTGGTTTTTCTTTATCGTTACTTAAATTTCAGGACCCAAGAACCCAATGTCATCTCAAGTCCATTACCTCGTGTCTTGGCTAGACTCTAACCGAGAGTTCTTTCTTTTTGTTCATTTTTTTTATTGCTTTAGTTTTTGAATATATTGTTTATCCCGTGTGAGTTACCTGGTGAACCAGAAAAAAGGACGGTAGTGAGAAGACACAGAGATACAAAGATTGACCGGTTAAAAACTAGGTAGATACCGGTCGAATTGAGAACAGTGTCTGTCCAATTT
>BLSH010208443.1:29398-41172 GCA_018402905.1 Glandirana rugosa | reverse complement strand
GTTTGTGGACCACTTAGACCCCCTAGGTCCCCTAGGGCTTACCCTTCTGATCAGTTGTTTGAACAGGCAGTGCTCAAGGAATGGCGGAAGCCACCAAGTTCGTTGACTTTGCCTAAAAGCTTTGCTGTTCGCTACCCCTTTGAGGAAAGCTTTACTAAGAGATGGGCCGGTGGTGGACCCTGCTGTGGCTCGTGTGAATAAGGCAACCACCATCCCCTTGGAGGGGTCTCCATCCTTTAAGGAGGCGGCTGATCGCCGCACAGAGACAGTATCTAAAGCACTATTCTTGTTGGCTGGGTCAGCCATGCGGCCGGCGCTAGCAACTGCTATGGCGGCACAGTCTCTTCGCGAGCACGCTGCCGTTCTGTGCACTAGTTTGTCTAGTGAATGTGCACAGGCTGAGGTACAGCGGATGCAACATTTGGAAGAAGGTCTCCGCTACATATGCCATGCGACTTTGGACCTTCTTCCCATATTGTCAAAAAAAAATTTTTTTTTGTTTTTTTCAATTGTTATCAGGCGGATGCTGTAGCTCCGCTCTTGGTCGGGCGACCAGGCTTCAAAGAAAGCTCTGGCAGACCTGCCCTTTCAGGGAGAGCGTCTGTTTGGCCCACAATTGGATAAAAATATTAAGGATTTACGGGAGGGAAGAGTGCTTTCCCTCCAGAGCCGAAGCGGCGAGATCACCAGGCAAGGTCCTGTCTCTTCTGGTCAGAAGAAGGTTTTTCGGTCGCCCAGCCCAGCGGGCAAGGCCGGGAAGGCGTTTACGGGCCGCAACAAGGGGCCCTGGCAGCGTAAGCCCGAAAAAGCGGAGGACAAGTCTGCCTCCGCATGATGGGTGACCCCCACCCGCCTCAAGGGTGGGGGGCCAGTGTCTGGGGGTTGCATGCAGCTCTCTGCCCCCAGAAAACTCCTTCCCCTCAAACGGGAGGCTTCCGCAGAAGCGCCAGGAGGCGCCTCTAGGCACCAGTCAGGCGCTCAGCAGACAGAAGTCATCTTGAACGCCGGCTTGCCGGCTGGAGTACCTGGGTCTGATGCCGGACACGGTACAGGCTGGGGTGTTCCTAACACCAAGCAAGCTTCTAATGCTTTAGGCAGGGCGAACCCTATGATCGCGCCAGTGGTTCTCCTTACGGTTCTGTATACGGGTGTTGGGGCTCAGGAGGTCGACTTGCGAAGCAATACCTTACGCCCAGATCACTCGGCTCCTGCGGAAGGCAATTTAGTCGCGGTGGGACAAATCTCCTCTATCCCTGGACAGGCCGATCAGGTCGGAGTGTCAGTCCCGGGGACCCTTGGTTTGGGGGATTCAGGTTCCGGCCCTAAAAGGGGGGAGAAGTTTTCTTCCCCTCAATTGGTCGATGTAGGTACCAGAGCTGAGAGCTATCAAGCTCTGACTGTCCCGTGGGACAGTGGGGCTGCGCCGCCCGGTTCTGGTTCAGTCGGTCAATGCCACGGAGGTGGCGTACGTAAACCATCAGGGCGGAACAAAAAGCGCAGCAACAGCCGCGGAGGCGGCTCTGATCCGTCGGGGGGCAGTGTTTCACAGGCCTCGAGGGCAGTATTGGCTGCTGTGCATTTTTCCTCCTCTAAAGGCTCTACCACGGGTCGTACGTGGGGTAGAGGCAGAGGAGATCCCGACAATCCGGGTAGCTCCGGCTTGGCCTCGGCGTCCTTGGTATACCGACGTAGTACGGATGGTAGCAGAGGTTCCGTGGCAGCTTCCGATTCACGGGGACCTGCTGTTTTAGGGGCCCATCTTGCACCCTGCTTTACCCTCGCTGGCTTTGACGGCTTGGCTATTGAGTCCCAGGTATTGAGGGATAGGGGTGTCTGACTCCGTAATCCCTACTATGATAAAAGCACGTAAGAGTTCCTCACGTAAGATTTATCATAGGACCTGGAAGACCTACATTACCTGGTGCGAGGCAGGGGGTTGGAACCCCCGCTCTTATAGAGTATCCAGAGTACTGTCATTTTTACAGCAAGGTCTGGACAAGAACCTGGAGTTAAGTACGCTTAAGGGGCAGATTTCGGCCCTGGCGGTTCTTTTTCAACGGCCCTTGGCGTCTCATTCATTGATCCGTACATTTGTACAGGGGGTACATCATGTGGCTCCTCGGATACGGTCGCCTTTGGCACCGTGGGATTTGAATCTGGTGCTTTCTGTGTTGCAGAAACCGCCATATGAAAGGATTAGGGACATTCTCTTACAGTTGTTGTCGCAGAAGGTGGCCTTTCTGGTAGCCATCACATCCGCCAGGCGGGTGTCGGAGTTGGCAGCATTATCCTGCAAGTCACCTTACTTTGTCCTCCATAAGGACAAGGCAGTTTTGCGACCTTCCCCTTCGTTTCTTCCGAAGGTGATTTCTTCCTTTCATTTAAATGAGGATATTGTTCTTCCCTCATTGTGCCCGCACCCATCACATCCCAAAGAAGTTGAGCTGTATTCTTTGGATGTGGTGAGGGCCTAGCGGGTGCATTTAAGTTCTACAGCTTCCTTTCGGAAGTCTGATTCTTTATTTTTGCCGACGGAAGGGTCGCGCAAAGGTCTAGCGGCCTCGTCAGCTACCGTATCTCGTTGGATACGGAAGACCGTGACTCATGCATATGAGATTCGGGGTAAGGTTCCCCCGTTTCCAGTTACGGCTCATTCCACCAGGGCAGTTAGTACGTCCTGGGCATTTAGACACCAAGCCTCAGTGTCCCAGGTGTGCAAAGCGGCTACTTGGGCCTCAGTGCACACGTTTACTAAGTTTTACAAAGTTGATGTTTCAGCATCTTCGGATGCTGCTTTCGGCCGCAAAGTATTACAAGCGGCAGTATAGGCGCAGTTAGCGCCGCCTGAGAGGGCGTTTTTCTGTTGGGTACAGTTGTTATGATTTTGCCCACCCCTCTTGATTGGCACAGCTTTGGGACGTCCCCATGTGTCATAAGAATGCTGCGTCTGTCAGTGAACGGAAGAGAAAAATGGATTTTTTGTATAACTTACCGTAAAATCCTTTTATCTGAGTTCACTGACAGACGCAGCACCCACCTCTCTGCATTGGTTTTGTACGGCTTGTTACGAACTGATGTGCTATACAGAGCAGGGGGATTATATGCTAAGGTGAGGACAGTCCCCTGGGAATGCATTAAGATAAAAAACAGCCTTTACCTCCATCCTTCAGTTAAACCAGATTGCACAGCTTCATGGTACTTCCCCTTTTCTTCTTTGCTCTCTGGGTGTAACTTAGTGGTTCTAAAACAAGCACATATATCTGTAATGTTTACCTATCTCCAAAGCTCTAAGTGTCATTTCTCTCTGGTGCATCATTCTCTGTTATCAGCATGAGTCACTTTTGAGAAGTTGAGATAAACACATGAGATAAAACTTGTGGCGGGAGGGAAGGGCCAAGCTCTCACACAGTGTAACTGCAGTCTCCGTCCATTCCTCTGTGCTGCGGACATACAAAGAATGATTTTTTAACATGATCTGCATTTTTGAAAACAGAAGAAGAAGTGTACAGAAGAAGAAACTGCAGATAAACAAGTAAACGTAGGATGATTTGTTTAATCCCTGTGTATCATCTGAGGCTGTTCACTTCCCTGGGTATATGTGAGGGTTTACATCCGCTTTAATCAGCTCATCAGTTTGCGGGATTATGGTTGCTGCCTCTATTCAAATACACCACTTGTTTATTATCTCAGGGCTTTCCATTTAGCAAATGAAGACCAATCTTAAGGAAAAAGGTAAATATATGAACATTAGTGGCATGAATAAAGAAAATACAAAGCAAGATATTTGTGGATTATGTATTTATCTACAGTACTTTACAGCTGAGATTGCTTTAAGGATTAAAAGCCAGCCTTGTGTGCTGTTGCACACCATGTATATGTATTACAAAAAAATATATTCCAGAAAATATACCTTTTTAACGTTTTCAGTAACATCACCCCTACACCCAGTTGCTGGCCACTGCAATGCTTTTAGTTTCTGTTCTACTACAGGAGAGGGATCAGAGACTGCATATATATTACAGGACATGGTCAGAGGCTGCATATATATTACAGGAGATGGTCAGAGACTGCATATATATTACAGGAGAGGGATCAGAGACTGCATATATATTACAGGAGAGGGATCAGAGACTGCATATATATTACAGGAGATGGTCAGAGACTGCAGACATAATACAGGAGATGGCAAAGCCTGCAGATATTACAGGAGATGGGCAGATACTTCAGACATAATACATGAGATGGACAGAGGCTGCAGATATTACAGGAGAGGATCAGAGACTGCAGATTTATTACAGGAGATGGTCAGAGACTACAGATATTACAGGAGATGGCCAGACACTGCAGATATATTACAGGAGAAGGGCAGAGACTGCAGATATTACAGGAGACAGGCAGAGACTGCAGATATTACAGGAGACAGGCAGAGACTGCAGATTTATTACATGAGATGGTCAGGGATTGCAAGAGATAGTCAGAGATTGCAGATATATTACAAGAGATGGTCAAAAGACTGCAGATATTACAGGAGAGGATCAGAGACTGCAGATATTTTAAGGGAGATGGTCATAGACTGAAGATATATTACAGGAGAGGATCAGAGACTGCAGATATATTACAGGAGATGGTCAGAGACGGCAGATATATTACAGGAGATGGTCAGGAACTGCAGATTTATTACAGGGGATGGTCAGAGACTGCAGATATTACAGGAGATGGTCAGAGACTGCAGATATTACAGGAGATGGTCAGAGACTGCTGATATTACAGGAGATGGTCAGAGACAGCAGATATTACAGGAGATGGTCCGAGACTGCAGATATATTACAGGAGATGGTCAGACTGCAGATATATTACAGGAGATGGTCAGAGACTGTAGATATTACAGGAGATTGGCAGAGACTGCAGATATTACAGGAGATGGTCACAGACTGCAGATATTAGAAAAGATAGGCAGAGACTGCAGATATATTACAGGAGATGGTCACAGACTGCAGATATTACAAAAGATAGGTAGAGACTGCAGATATATTACAGGAGATGGTCACAGACTGCAGATATTACAGGAGATGGGCAGAGACTGCAGATATATTACAGGGGATGGTCACAGACTGCAGATATTACAGGAGATGGGCAGAGACTGCAGATATATTACAGGAGATGGTCACAGACTGCAGATATTACAGGAGATGGGAAGAGACTGCAGATATTACAGGAAATGGGAAGAGACTGCAGATATTACAGGAGATGGGCAGAAACTGCAGATATTACAGGAGATGGTCAGAGACTGCAAATATTACAGGAGATGGTCAGAGACTGCAAATATTACATGAGATGGTCAGAGACTGCAAATATTACAGGAGATGGTCAGAGACTGTAGATATTACAGGAGATGGTCAGAGACTGTAAATATATTACAGGAGATGGTCAGAGACTGCAGATATGACAGGAGATGGTCAGAGACTGCAGATATGACAGGAGATGGTCAGAGACTGCAGATATGACAGGAAATGGTCAGAGACTGCAGATATTACAGGAGATGGTCAGAGACTGCAGATATTACAGGAGATGGTCAGAGACTGCAGATATATTACAGGAGATGGTCAGAGACTGCAGATATGACAGGAGATGGTCAGAGACTGCAGATATTACAGGAGATGGTCAGAGACTGCAGATATATTACAGGAGATGGTCAGAGACTGCAGATATATTACAGGAGATGGTCAGAGACTGCAGATATTACAGGAGATGGTCAGAGACTGCAGATATATTACAGGAGATGGTCAGAGACTGCAGATATGACAGGAGATGGTCAAAGACTGCAGATATTACAGGAGATGGTCAGAGACTGCAGATATATTACAGGAGAGGATGAAAACAAGGAAGTCATTACAATCAGCAGTCAGGAAGAGCAAAAGGAGCGCAGCCCCCAATGGGATAGCACGCAGTGACAGTGCACAGGCTGCCTATTCCTATGTAGCAGAGGTGAGGGATGTGCCGCTCCTATAAACTCACATTTCAGGCTAGGACAGCGCATGGAGAGATTTCCTGCAAGTATCTTTTCCTCCTCTACACATCTTTTACAGGAACGTGCATGAATCCATCACATCCAGTAGCGGTCACGCTATCTTCTCACACGCATGCGCTTTCTCTTCACTCGTTCTGTCATGCAGCCCTCTCCCCTCTGTGATGCCTAATAAACTCCCACCAGCGCCACCTACCGGCGCCACGTTCGGCACTCGAACAAGGGAAATAGAGACCCCTGGTGGCTTGACCAGATACTGGCATGACACTAAGCGAACGCCAGCTGACAATTACCACCTAGCTCCCTACCGCACTGAACAATAAAAAAATGAGACATGTATATTTGTTAAATATGTGCAGAGATATTAGTATCAGGCAGCAGCCGTTTTGATGTCTCGGAACTACGTTCTCTGTCGAGATCTGCGGAAGGTGTCCATGACGTCATGGGTGTGACCCTCCTGGCTCGCCGTATTCCGGTAAGGCGGGTGCTGTTGCTAGGATACAGAACACATGCTGGTTTTGTTGACAAAAGACTTGCACAAGGTAAGAAGTGTGGCGATGGCTGCTGATTGGTCAGGATGTGAGGGGAGTTCTAGTATAGAAGCTCGGTAGAATCAATTCCTAAGGAAGCATGTGTCCTTATACATATATCTCTGCTAAATTGGTTTTCATTAAAATGTTTAAAGCTGGGTTCATATGTATGCGAATTGGATGCATTTTGAACTGCATGTGAGTAAGGCTGCATTCACACCTGAGCGTGCCGTTTTCAGGCAGAAAGTCGCGCAATTTTACCACATTTTGCACAGGTCAAAAGGTCACCAATGTAAAAAGCAGAAAAACGCCCAAATCTGCCTGAAAAAATACTTCCAGGACTTGTTTGAGCTTCAGGCGTTTTCAGGCTTTTGGCTTCAGGCGTTTTTCAGTGGAGATGTGAACCATCTCCATAGAGGATCATTGATTTTTTTCCCCCCTCCAGCGTTCAAGCTACAAAACGCTCAGGTGTGAATGGGGCCTTGGGATGGGCTGGGGCGTGTTCACAAGTGCACGTGCCCGAGCTCGCCGGGAAGTGATCCCTGCACTGCGCTAATAAAAGGCAATAAGACATTCCCCAATCGCTGCAGCCGCGCATCTGGAAATGTCTCACTGCCTGTGATTGGCGCAGTGCAGGGTTCACTTCCCGACGGGCTCAGGCACGTGCACTTGTGAACACACCCGAGCCCATCCTTACATGTGAGTGGCATGACACGTGAACCAAAGCCGCTTACTCTGGCGTTGGTTCTCATATCTGGGGGCCTTTGTAGCGTCATTAGTGGATACCCCTACAAAATTGGAAAACCCAAAGTGACGTTTCCAGGAAAACTAACCATTGCGCATGCGTCTCTCCAACATCATAGCACACGGAAGTGACGGTTGTGGACACAGAGGAAAGTGGTCGGTTGGCCTCATGTCCTTGCTTCGCTCACTCGGCCTCCCAACATTTTTTTTAACAAACTCTATGTCCACGTGGACATTGGTGAATTAAATTGGACACAGGGTATCCTTAGTGCGGGGTGTAGCAACATGGCGGCAATGAAACGTCACTTCCGGTATCCATTTGTGTGGGGTATCCACTAATGACACTAGACCGGCCGCAGTGCCATTTTAGCTCTGGTGCAGGTGTGATTTCAAGTGTCATACACTTAACAAATTTACCCTTGAATTACACTCCTTTCACACGGGCGTTTCATTCAGGTCTGCCTGTCCATTTTTCGGGCGGACCTGAACGGACACCCCATTCTCCTCTATGGAGCGGCGGATGTCAGCAGTGATATGTCCGCTGACATCCGCCGCTCTCCAATCCGCTCCGTGCTCTGTAAAGTCATACAGATGGAAACCCTTTTTTTCCCATCCGTCTGGGGAGCGGATCGGATGACAACAGACAGACGGTCCGTTGTCATCCGATTCCCCATAGAGAAGAGCGGCACTTTGAGAGATCTATCGCTGCACAGTGAGCAGAGACGGATCTGTCATCCGTCAGCTCAGTGAGGATCAGCGGATCAATCCCTGCTGACCAAAAATGAACCCCCGCACACGGAATGGCCATGTGAAAGGTGAATCACACCTGAACCGGTGAACGAAACTGCACCCGACTATCTGGCCTCCTTTGAAAAATTGCAATGAAACCGTGTCCGGACATACATGAACCGAGCCTAAAGTTCAACTCCAGTAAAGTATGCATGTCTCATACCCGAGGGACCACCATGGAAGTTGGCCATCACTGTAGTATTTGGCACTACTACCATAATCTTCTGGATTCTGCACTGAGCATGCTGACCACAGGGGATCACTCGCTCAGCTAGAGATGGGCTTGGGCCTGTTCAAAATCCCACGTGCCCGATCCTGCCAGGAGGGTGACACTTAGGGTTGCCACCTCATCCCTTTAAAACCGAACACATATTAATTACACAGGTTCTGTGGCTGATTAAGGTGGTAATTAAGCTCCGTTGGTGCCTTATCTGTATTAAATTAGCCTCAGAACCTGTGTAATTCATATGTGTTCGGTTTTAAAGGGATAAAGTGGCAACCCTAACGACACTGCACACTGCTAATCACAGGCAGTGAGACATCTGTGCAGCTATGAACCAGGAAATGTCTCACTGCCTGTGATTAGCCGTGTGCAGTGACGGCTTCCTGGTGGTATCGGGCAGGTGGGATTTCAAACACGCCCAAGCCTATCTCTACTCACCACTGATGCCATTCATACAATGTATTAAACTTATTTAAATGGATACAAGATATCCTTTCTTTGGACAAGGTAGAGTTTGTGATGTCACCACCTTGTCCAATCAGAGAATGCCTTACATTAATTGAAAAGAAAATACAAGGCATTCTATGGATGGTGGTGTGTGGAGGAGAAGCTGCACAAAATAGGACCTGCAAGATCACAGTGATCACTATAGTAGAGCCAACTACTACAGTGATTGTCAGCTTCCCCAGGTATGGAATGTGCATACTTACATTCGCCGAAGCTGGACCAATATAAGTATGCAATTAGAGCACTTTCATAATAGCATCAAGGACTGCTGCTCCTCTGAAAAACAATCTGCACTTGGATTGTTTTTCAGAGGCACATGGTTGCGGGGGAATTGCAATGCAACCCCATTCACATTTAGCAGGTGGTTGTGCATGCAGAACCTGGCAGAGGGTATAATTTCTGCTGCAGCTGCAAAGCAAAGCATCACAGTCGTGGCATGCCTTTTCAGCTAAAGGATGTGCAGTTGGGGGCAGTAAAAGCATGGCCCAATCACATTTTTACTACCCCCCAACCACAAATGTGAGCTAGCCTTACGTTTATACCTGGAGTTGTCAGTTTATATATTTATTCTTATTCCTACCTCAGAGATAGGCATCACAACCAGTGCCCTCGCTGGACAATTTCCACTCTGGAGAGAGTGAAACATCGCTCAAGGTGAGTCTTCATTTGTCCCACCGCCACTGCACACTGATGGGTGCTGGCCCTGTACGTCACAGGAATCCCAAGGTGAACAAATCTGGCTGGTTGCACTTCCATAAAATCATCTTTATTGATACAAAATTCAATACGACAATCCACAATGTACAGATGAGGGATATAACATGCAGCTAATGCGTTTCGCGCCATTCTTATCGCTTAATCATAGCTCTAGTATCAATAAAGGTGATTTTATGGAAGTGCGGCCAGCCAGACTTTCTTCAAATTAAGATTTCCACTCTGTTCATGTTCTGGTGACAATTCAAAATTTTGGATTTCCTTTCACTTCTTTTCCAGTCACAGCGTCAGGGCAAATATGAAGCGTGAATACCTATTAAGGAGACCGACCGCAATAGATACAGAAAAGTGTTGTCTGTAAGCTTCCTTTCCTGGCCTACTATTGGTCAGCTCCATCCCCAGTGCAACCTCCTGAAAAGTAATTTATTGGAGAGGCCTTCCCTACACAGTGTTCCAGGACTTTACAACAGAACACTAGGGAGAAAAACCAAGAGCGACGTGATGAGCCACCAGAAAAGGAAAACCTCAACTATATAGAAAACCACTTTTTGTATTCCTGGTGCTTATCATGTCAGCCTACTATGGGAAGTAGCTAGCTTAAGGTGGAACTTTACCCTTAATAACTTAATAAAACATTTTCTTTAGCAAGGAACATACATTCTACTTTAATAGTTATGGTGTCAAAATGAGTGTGTGCTGTAAATTGCCTTCAGCATTGCTCATGTTTCTTCTTGCTGGAGGCTGCTATTGTACTGAAACCCAGAGACCCTGAGTAGCAGTAAATTATGAAGAGGAACTAAAACCATCGATTTAATGGTTTTAAAAAGAAAAAGTTACATTCCTGGAATGCCGGGATTGCTAACTGTCACATTTGCTTGTGTCCTCAACCAAATTGTTAAACCACTAAATGGCCGGTGTCATAGCTGATCACATGCGCAGCACCATGGCAGTTGCAGATCAAACAGAAGCAGCTTTCTTGGCTGTAAAGGATAGAAGGGCCTAATTCCACTGTCAAGCGGAGTTCCACCCAAAAGTGGAACTTCCACTGGTTGGATTACTTTCCCCCACAGTTGTCACTTTTGGCACCTTTCGGGGGGGGGGGGGGGGGAGGACACCCTCTATGGGTCAGTGGACGTTGTCAGTGGGGCAGTGGATGGTGTTTTATGCATTTTTTTTTTTTTTTACATTTTTTTCACTATGCTTTTTGGGGATGGAGGGGGTTGGGGCAGTGGACAGTGTTGGTAGGGCGGGGACATGTCAGTCAGTCGTTTTTTATGTGATATTCTTTTTTTTTTACAATTTTATTTTTTTATAATTTTTTTACAATTACATTTTAAATATTTATTGCATTTTTTTTTATCACCCCTGTTGGTGGGCTTTGGTGAGATATCAGGAGTCTAAACATACCCCTGACAGCTCCCCTTTGATTCAGAGAAAGGGGCTGAGGACACAGATTCCCCAGTCCATTTCTCAGCAGCCTCAGCATTGAAGATGAATGGACAGGAGACAGAGGCTCCCGTTCATTCATAAACTGAAGCAGAATAAGCACAGGTTACTCTGCTCAGTTATCACTGGACACTGGAGTGATCGGTACCGATCTCTCTCTGTGTCCAATTCAGACAAGGAAGGGGCCGGTAAATTACATATTTACCGGCCCCTTCCTCCACTCTCCATCCTGGCACATCCCCCTAGCAGCTGGTGGGAGTGGAGGAAAGCCGGCTGCAGGGAGATGAGGGGGGGCCAGAGAAGGAGGACACAGAGGGGCTGGAGGAGGAGGAGGACACAGGGGGGGCAGTCAGGGATGATCGGTATGGTGGGAGGCACATCTGCAAGCACTAATCTCCCTGTATAGCATTTCAGCTGACAGCCCCGGGAGGGAGAGGAGGAGAAGCGGCTGTCAGCTGCTTCACTGAATACTATACAAGTAGGGACTGACGGGGGGGACACAGGAGGAGGAGGAGGTCGGGGAGACACAGGAGGAAGAGACCGGGGGGGAGTAGAGGGACGTCGGCCGAAAGGAGGTGAGGGTGGTCGACGATCCCCCTACACGGTCCTACCTCTCACCTCCTTCCCCGGCCATTTATACATTAAATGGCCGGGGAAGGAACAGACTTAACCTGTGTCTCTCTCTAGCCATGGCTAGTGAGGTCACAGGTCACTATTGACTCGTCTCATTGGACACGAATAAGACGAAGTCAAATACTTACTTGCCCTCGGAGACAGAGGACAGGTAAGTAGAAGT
>BLSH010208438.1:68112-79237 GCA_018402905.1 Glandirana rugosa | reverse complement strand
TATTGGGGTCCTATATGAGTGATGGAGTATAAATAGGTTTGTCAATTTTTGAGCAGCTGATACAGAGACCAATGGCCCTGCAGCCATTTGATCCCATCTGTCTCTGTCTATGGGTCCTACATCCATCTCCCACTTTTGTCTGCAGGGCAGTAAGTCAGGCGCCTGAATGTAAGTAAGGTAGCATAAATGTTAGATATGATCCCTTTCTTGTCTTGGGTAGTGAATATAGTATGGGGAAGATCTGAGCTTTCCAGCCGCAACACTAAGCACCTGCTCTGCGCTCTGATAACCTGACATAGCTGTAAAAACATAAAGTATCTGTTGTGCAATAGGGGAAACTCTTCCCGCAATTGAACAAAAGATTTCAATCCCTGGCCACTGTACAATTGTGCGAGATATTTGACTCTGGCCTCTATCCACATTGCTTGGTTAGGGAGTTTACATAATTGAAGATAGCGTTGATTATTCCACATAGGAGTAACATCCAGAAAGCCCTCTATACCTAGCCTATTTTTAATTTCTGCCCAACATTTTCAGAATCAGCTGTATTGTGGGACATTGTGGTGGCAAAGCTGGGAGTCCTTGCTCCACCTGAGCCATTGCAGAGTAGTCTTCTAGGGAGGGAATTAAAAGAGTTCTAAAAGGGTCCAACATATTGGGAATATCCCATCCAGTTAAGTGTTGCAATTGGGCAGGTAGGAAATGTGTAAAAGCATGTGGTACAGCCATTCCGCCCTGGTCGTGAAAGGGGTCTTAATGTAAGGTCTTGAGTTTGTAGTTCATCCTTTCACTGTCCAGCCATAGGTTGGGGGCAGGGAAAAGACCTGAATGCCTAAAGCCTTGTACACACGGGACGACGATCGTACGTACGATCGTCGCAAATCATATGTTGGCTGTTGTATCTAGCATACTGACTGCACTACATGATCGTACGACCGCAGAAGAACGTTCAGGTGCATGTAATTAGCATCCAGCCGTTCCTGACTTCGGAGCATGCGTGTTTTGCACAATACAACTTGTTGTACCAACTTCTCTGTACACACGATACAACGGTCGTATGAGCTCTTGTTGGTACGACCAAGTTTTCTAGTTTGCTCATACAACTTTCCTTGTATGTCTGACTGTTCTAATCGCGCATACGAACGATCGATATCGCATACAACGGTCGTTAGTACGACCTGTTATATACGACCATCGAACTGTGTGTACGAGGCTTTACTTATCTGCATCAGAAAAATTCAGGTCTCCCGCCCTTTACAACAGCACTATGAATTATGACAGAGCTGTGCAAATCTCAAGACTGAATAAACAGAAATACAAATCCTTTTGCAGGTAAAACAGCTTATATGGATTTTAGCTCTGTATTTACCTGATCGGCTGGAATTCATCTTTAAATTTGCTTGCACGGTTCTATTTGCTCCCTTCAATATTAATAACAACATTTTACATATAACAGCATGCTAATGAAATAGTATATTTATCTATAAATGACATAATAGGGAAGATAACAATGAAATAAGGGGTATTTCGAACAAAAGGCAGGAATCCAGACCCAACAGTGTAAGACCTCATTCACAATGGGGACAATAAAAACAGGTGTTTCATACTGAACCCCCAACTGCCCACCTTAAGCCTACCATATAGTCGCAGGACGCTAATCACATGCCACAGCCATGATGCAAAACATTGTGTCCATGGAAAATTCAATTCGGTATGTTGCGGTAACAGGTGTACCATCTGTGAAACTTGCCCATTCATGGCATTGGTTGACACATAGGAGTTAATTTAGTAAAACATGGAAAGTGCAAAATCTGGTACATCTGTGCATGGTAGCCAATCAGCTTCTAACTTCAGCTTGTTCAATTAAGCTATGACAATAAAACCTGGAATCTGATTGGTTCATATGCAGAGCTGCACCAAATTTTGCACTCTCCAGTCTTAGTAAATCAACCCCTTGATGTGCAGTTGTGGTGCATTAGTCCCATTAAAGTTGCCATTGTGCAAAAAATAAATGGCAAAACAAAAAAGAATAGGCATTTTAGGAGGTACAGGATCAACTCCTGAATGCCTGACGATGGTTGACTTAACCACACTCTGAAAAGTGACGTACAAATTGTGTTGAGCAGGCAATATGACCTCCAAATGCTACTCATTCAGGTGAATAGAGCTGCGTAGCATCAGCTCTGCAAACTGTGTAATACACATCATTGTGGCCTGCTGTGGGTGCTTTCAATGGTTAACAGAATGGAGAAGGTAAAATATTAACCCCGAGCCACCTGTCAAATACCTGTACCACAAATCACTTTTGAGGGGGACAGCAATAATGGACCTACACTTAGATGAACACTATGTAACTTCCTTTAACAGAACAGACTGTCCATGAAGAGTGACAGTTAGAGGGTTGAGACAAACCATATCAATTATCACTTGCAAGGGTGCTTATAATGGTAAGCTTTTATTTATTTATGTAAAACCTTTATCCCGAAAGTAGTTTAAAAAAACTGTTTGTAACTACTTTAAAAGTGTTAGCTGGAGTTCACCTTTATTTTGATAGTCAAGTTAGTCTAAATTTGTAATCCACTTCAGACCATGGCCATCCATATTAGATCTTTTTCTAACTTTGGAAGAGCTATGTCTCCTTAACAAATATTGATATTCATATTTACTTAAAAATGGTAGTGATACTGTATTTAAACCCATTTTCCCTAGTTATAGTCATTTGGAACAAGTGGACTAGGGGTTGTGAGACTAAAAGACCACACACTTAAGGATGGGGTTCGTGTTCGGATCGAACGTATGTACATTTAAGGATGGGGTTCGTGTTCGGATCGAACGTATGTTGGGCTCTCTGATTCTGAAAAGCCTGCAAAAAGACCCTAGGATTCGTGATATCAAGGAGAGGGATCATTACTGGCTGGCAACCCTTCTTGATCCATGTTACAAGGGTAAAGTTGCAGAATCATCCTGCCTGCGCAGAGGGTGCAGAGGATGAAACATCTTCAGGATACCTTGAAGAAAAGTTTGTGCAACGCCTTTCCAGACCCTGGGAGTTTACCATGTCCTGTTGCTGGCCCTGGACAACGTGTTTCTGATGCTTCGGCCGTTCAGAGGCAGAGTGGTGGAGAAGGTGGCCGGCTGAGGAATGCCTTTAAAAAAAATTTCAGTCCTCAGCACCCAGGCCTGATAGGTTCAAGCAACCATCGTCTGCATTATATGGTGCAGGAATGTATAGGGGCAAGAGCAGACTTGGAGACCTTTCCAACTGAGCATCCACTTAGTTACTGGGTCTTGAGGATGGACCACTGGCTGGAACTTGCTCAATATGCAATTGAGCTACTGGCCTGGCCTGCATCCAGCGTGCTCTCTGAATGGACATTTAGTGCTGCTGAAGGGTTCGTAACCGATCAAAGAGTGCCCCTGTCCACAGACTCAGTTAATAGGCTCACATTTATAAAAACGAATCAGTCCTGGATCAGCAGCTATCATGCCCCTGATGTTGATGCACCTGATTAAATTTGCTAGGAATCTGGGATCCCTTGAAGACTGCCACTGCTCCTATTCCTCCTGTCCATAATCTAGAACTATATGTTGTATTTAGGGCACCACCCACACCCAAGGCCCAATTTTTGGCCACCTGTTTGACTGGTGGCTTTCGTCACAATTTGAAAACGAATTGACAACTTCAGGCCCAGTTCTTCCGTCCAACAAGAGTAACTGCAAAGGGTTACAGTGTTCTGGCACCGCCAACACACAAGGCCCAATTTTTGGCCACCTGTTTGGGGGCTTTCGTCGCAATTTGTAAACTAATTGACAACTTAAGGCCCAGTTCTTCTGTCCAACAAGAGTAACTGCAAGGGGTTACAGTGTTCTGGCACCGCCAACAAACAAGGCCCAATTTTTGGCCACCTGTTTGGGGGCTTTCATCACAATTTGTAAACTAATTGACAACTTCAGGCCCAGTTCCTCCGTCCAACAAGAGTAACTGCAAAGGGTTACAGTTTTCTGGCACCGCCAACAAACAAGGCCCAATTTTTGGCCACCTGTTTGATTGGTGGCTTTCGTCACAGTTTGAAAACTAATTGACAACTTCAGGCCCAGTTCCTCCATCCAACAAGAATAACTGCAAGGGGTTACAGTGTTCTGGCACCACCAACACACAAGGCCCAAATTTGGCCACCAGTTTGGGGGCTTTTGGCACAATTTGTAAACGAATTGACAACTTCAGGCCCAGTTCCTCCATCTAACAAAGGTAACTGCAAGGGGTTACAGTGTTCTGGCACCGCCAACACACAAGGCCCAATTTTTGGCCACCTGTTTGGGGGCTTTCGTCACAATTTGTAAACTAATTGACAACTTCAGGCCCAGTTCTTCCGTCCAACAAGAGTAACTGCAAGGGATTACAGTGCTCTGGCACCTCCAACACACAAGGCCCAATTTTTGGCGACCTGTTTGACTGGTGGCTTTCGTCACAATTTGAAAACTAATTGACAACTTCAGGCCCAGTTCCTCCGTCCAACAAGAGTTACTGCAAGGGGTTACAGTGTTCTGGCATTGCCAACACACAAGGCCCAATTTTTGGCCACCTATTTGGGGGCTTTCGTCGCAACTTGTAAACTAATTGACAACTTCAGGCCCAGTTCTTCCCTCCAACAAGAGTAACTGCAAGAGATTACAGTGCTCTGGCAACACCAACATACAAGGCCCATTTTTTGGCCACCTCTTTGACTGGTGGCTTTCATCACAATTTGAAATCTAATTGACAACTTCAGGCTCAGTTCCTCCGTCCAACAAGAGTTACTGCAAGGGGTTACAGTGTTCTGGCACCGCCAACACACAAGGCCAAATTTTTGGCCACCTGTTTGGGGGCTTTCGTAACAATTTGAAAACAAATTGACAACTTCAGGCCCAGTATCTCCATCCAACAAGAGTAACTGCAAGGAGTTACAGTGTTCTGGCAAAAAAAAATGGCTTGGGTTCCCCCCAAAATCCAAATCAGACCCTTATCCGAGCATGCAGCCCTGGCATGGCAGGAGGGGGTGGGGACGAGTGAGTGCCCCCCCTCTGAACCATACCAGGCCACATGCCCTCAACATGGGGAGGATGCTTTGAGGTCCCCCCCCAAAGCACCTTGTCCCCATGTTGATGGGGAAAAGGGCCTCATCCCCACAACCCTGGCCGGTAGTTGTGGGGGTCTGCCGGCAGGGGGCTTATCAGAATCTGGAAGCCCCCTTTAATAAGGGGGCCCCCAGATCCCGACCCCCCCTATGTGAATACCCATTCACCAAAAAAAGGAGTGTAGTGTAAAAAAAAAAAAACAATAGGCAGTTTTTTACAAGTCCTTTATTTTGTATAGCTCTTTCTTCCTTCATCATCTCCTGGCCCACTCCCTCTTCTGGTCTTCTTCTCCTTTTTTTAGTTCTCTTGCTTCCTCTCTTCGTCTTCATCTTCTCTCTTCGATGCTGCAGTCCGGCCCCTACGCGTCTTGCCGAATGGGCGGTTGTCACGATGACAGTAAATTTATAAGAAGGGGTGGGGCCACCCAGTGATGTAACTGAGTGAACCCGCCCCCTTCTGACATCATGTGATGTCAGAGGGGGCGGGTCATCCATTTACATCATGGGTGGCCCTGCCCCTTCTTCTAAAAGAACTGTCATTGCTCGTCCCTCCCATCCTAACCCCCCCATCCTAACCGGCCAGGGCTGCATGCTCGGATAAGGGTCTGGTTTGGATTTTAGGGGGACCCCCATGTATGGTTGCCACCTGTCCAGGATTCACCTGGACAGTTTGGGTTTGGAATCATGCATCCGGGTTTCAGACTGCCTGAAACCCAGACACATTAGTCAGACTGGACTGGACTGAACTCTGTTACACACTCTTTCACACTGTCCAAAGCAAGCACTAACAACACTAACAATCCCCCCCATGTCTGCCCACACTACAATCCCCAGTGCTATGCCTCAGGAAAAAAAAGTGGGTGCCAGAAATTTGACGTCCAGCAGCTTCAGATACATCTGAATGAGAGGTGCTGACAGCCAAACTCACCATCCTGTCTGTCACTGAAGTCTCCCCCTTCTCTCTCCTGCCTCTGAGTGAGTACACTAAGGTAAATCAGGGTTCTCAGAGCACCCCTTACATCAAAGTTCTCCTTTACACCAGAGGCCACAGTGTTCCCCTTAACATCAGAGTCCTCTCCGCACATCAGTGTTCTCAGTGTTCTCCCTTAAATCAGGGTTCCCAGAGCTCTTACAGTGAAAGAGAACTCTGCAAATTCAGATGTAAAAGTGGAACTCTGTGGACTCTGATGTAAAGGGGGACTCTTGTTATTAACTTCACATAATTAGAATTTGATCTTTAATAGCAAAATATGTATAGTTTATACTATAAAAAAAAATTGCTGTGCACCGCAAAAGTGTTCGGGTTTGACTTGATGAAAAGGTGGCAACCCTACCCCCACGTAAATTTTTTAAAAAATTTGGCGCGGGGTTCCCCTTAATATCCAAACCAGACCCGAAGAGCCTGGTTTGGACTGGGGGGGGGGGGCCGCACTCACTTTTTTCCAGCGATTTTTTTTTTTTTTTTTTGTATATTGCTGGGAACCGGCAATACATTACACCCGCAATTTTAAATGACATTTTCCTATGGAAATGTCATTTTGCTCTGGCTATGTTATACCCCTCACAGAGATGCACCCTTTTACACACAGACTAAGGACACCCCCCAGGCACAATATTTAAAGGGATTTTTCTTTTTTTTTTCACTTTAAGCATTATTAAAATCACTGCTCCTGAAAAAACAGTTGATTTAAAACGTTTTTTTTTCATTGATACATGTCCCCTAGGGCAGGACCCGGGTCCCCATACACTTTTTAGGGCAATAACATTGCATATAAGCCTTTAAAATTAGCACTTTTGATTTTTCATGTTCGAGTCCCATAGACTTTAATGGTGTTCGGATGTTCGCCCTGAACTTTTTGTCTGTTCGCATGTTCTGGTGCGAACCGAACCAGGGGGTGTTCGGCTCATCCCTACACACACTTAAGATAGTGCCCTTAATTGAACATACCCAAAAGCAATCAATCCTTGCATGCCTTGTTTCAGCTGACCCTGAAAAGGAGTTTGATTAGGCAGATTTGAGAATTTATATTACATCCTTGCCCTTTATCATAACCCTATTGCCAGAAGTTGGGCCAATAGTTTTTCTTCAGACTCAACAAACATAAAAAATAGAACTAGACAGAGGTGTCCATTGTCACCCCTGCTATATGTCCTGGTTATTAAATATATGGCTATGGAGATTTGTAACAATCCTGCCATTTGTAGCATTACTGTTGATTATACAAAATGGCAACCCATGTGCATAATGTATTGCTGTATTTTACCTCTTTATCCATTTCCATACTACTTCTTATGAAAGAATTTGATCGATTTGGTTCTTTGTGCAAATTTAGGGTTTACTATGATAAATCCAAAGCCTTAAATGTTTCTTTACTCACTAATACCTAGTTCCCTTTACAGACCAATTTTCCTTTTCAGTGGCATTATTTTATTAAATATCTTGAGTTTTTTTTTTTATCTCCAAGGATTCTGCTAATTTAGATGCTGTTTTAGATGCTGTTTACTATCATTTATTCTAGCAAAAGATCCTTCAATGTTTCTCCTATTTCTCATGTTTTTTTTTAATAACAACCATGCCTATACTTACCTGCTTTGTGCAAGGGTTTTGCACAGAGCTGCCCTGTCCTCCTTTTCTGGGGTCTCTTGTCGGCGCTCCTTGGATCCTCTTCTTCGCTGGGTGCTCCCTCGGAGAGGCGCTTTTCATGGGGGCACCCATGCGGGCATGCTCCCAGTCCTGCTGTCATTGACACAGACAGCAGGACTTGGCCCCGCCCCCACTCCCGTCTCACTGGATTTGATTGACAGCAGCAGAGCTATGGAGCCAATTACTCCTACTGCTATCAATCTATCCAATGAGGAACTGAGACAGTAGCTGGAGCCGCTGGGCTCATCCTCAATGCTGGCACAATTGGGTTCAGGTAAGTAAAAGGGGGCTCTGGGGGGCTGCTGTAGCAAAGGAGGTTTTTTCACCTTAATGCATAGAATGCATTAAGGTGAAAAACCTTGGGACTTTACAACTTCTTTAAGATTTTAAATAAAGGTATTCAATTTTTTTTTTCTGGAATCACAAGAAATCTAGAATACATAGGGATATATCAATTAGACACAAAGATAAAGGGGGTCTTGCTATTTCTGATTTTTTTTATATATTTTCGAGCCCACTTGCTAACTGGAATAGTGGGCTGTATAGCCACAAATGTTTCCCAGGACTGCACACAAATATAGTGAATCACAAAACAAGTTATCACAAACTGGCTTCAGTTGGCCCCCCACCCATCAAGAAAGCCCCTCTAACATGTTTCACCCATGTAAGGCTTAATCATAGAGAATAGGATAGTGGACTAGTTTCACAATGGATGTGATAAACAATGGGTTCTCTTGAAGGAAACTATTCATCTATAAGCTCTCAAAGCTATTCTGTGGGGAAAAAAATCAATGTCTTCCCAAATTCAAGGAATCCACCATTGCTTTTACTTCTACTTTAAAATCGATGATCACTTTTTGAAAAAATATTTTATTTCCTCTAGACCTGGCCTGCTTACTTCTTTGTTTCATAATTCTGAACTCCCTCTGGCATGCCGCACTTCAAATTTTTTTTTTGGCAGACTTCTGTTCACATCACAATAGTGCAAATTCAGAAGTATTACAGACTTCCATTTCAGAGTTACTTCCTTCATCTTGCAATAAAAAAGCCTCTTGGCTTGCCTGCTTGCAGTTAGCTGATTATATAAAAGCATTCTCATCTTATGATGTATTCACTAGAGAGCTCACCACATATGATTTTTTTCTTCCATTTATGTGCACCCTTACATTTATAAATTGTTCCTTTACCTTATAGTTCCTGCCAGACAGAACTACAATAGAAATTGGGAAAATGAATTACATGCTGAAATCCAAATCTGATGACTAGTAGCCCTCAAAATACAAAAAAACTAGAGTAAGAAAACCTAATTAAGCTCAACCATCCTTATTGCACATACATTTGTTAGGCATGCTGGATCAATTCAAACTGTATTTATTATCAAAAATGGAAAGAAAGAAAACACATATACATATAATGGTGCCACATTGGACATATACTACACATTAAAACCAAATACACCTCGCAATGTCCACTGGAATGATGACGTTATGTAAACAGGTTAAGTCAAAATCCAGATGTCACCAGGAGACAGGGATGGGATTCTGGGGACCAATGATCTTAGATGACTAACATTGGTGTCATTCAGGAAAAGGAAAGGATGATAGTAGGTTGGTGAACTATAATGGATCCACTGTACCAATGTTAATGCCCAAGTTGTCCACAATTAAACTTGCAATGAATAGATAGTTCCCAATTGTAATATCCACAGTATATAGATCACAGAAAAAGCTCCATTATGAGCTTCAGAGTCTATGGTGGTCCAGATGAGGTATAATTCCCGGTAATGATGGTTAGCTGTAAACTCACATCAGAGTAGTTGCCTCTAATGGCTGCTGTCTGGGAAACCTCCCTCACACCGTATGCTCCATGCAGCTGATAGAAAGTAACAACAGTGATCTGTCCATGTGTAGTCTATAGACAATTGGTTATTTAGAATGGATACGTGTAGCTTTCTATGAGGACCCTTCTACAATTGTACAGTCACTTAGTCCATAGATAGAGTATACTTATCAGTTCTCCTTGCAGGTAGGAAGTCCTTTAGTCTATAGATAGGTCATCCGATACTGGTCCCATCCTACATAAAAGTCTCCAGTGAATTAAGGATTGGAGGTGGGTAGGTATCCATGCCTGACCGGTTTCGGCGATCACCGTCGGCTGCGTCAGACCCTATAAATGGCCGCCATAGCCTATAGGTACGCCAGTCTGAGACCACGCGGTGGAAGGGCATATGATCACGTCATCTCTGTGCGTCATCCCGTGGTGTATATACACGGCGTGGCTGTATGTGCATTACAATGGCCGCCTGCGCAGTCAAAGTACACAGGCCATGTCATGTACTTTGACTGCATGCATGTCCAATACGGTACTATTATATGTATATGTTTTTTCTTTCTTTCCATTTTTGATAATAAATACAGTTTTAATTAACCCAGCAAGTCTAACAAATGTATGTGCAATAGGAATGGTTGAGGTTAATTAGGTTTTTTACTCTAGATTTTTGCATTCAGTCTCATACCAATAGCTCCCATTTCCCTCTACTCCCTGTTTGGGAGTGGGACATTCCAGACACTTAAGTATTGTGTCTTGGACCAAATTGAGTGGATTATGCATACGTAGATACAGGTGACAGTGTATTGGGGACCCACCCTTTAGTATAATAAATGTAGTCCTCAGAATATCTAGCAGACTGCAGGAACAAAATAATAAAATGTTGACAAAATGTTATCCATATCCTGTAGATATCCTTGCCTTTGACTGTAAGCTGTCGGATACAGTGGGTACGGGAAGTATTCAGATCTCCTTAAATTTTTCACTATTTGTTATATTGCAGCCATTTGCTAAAATCATTTAAGTTCATTTATTTTCCTCATTAATGTACACACATGACCCCATATTGACACAAAAACACAGAATTGTTGACATTTTTGCAGATTTATTAAAAAAGAAAAACTGAAATATCACATGGTCCTAAGTATTCAGACCCGTTGCTCTGTATTTAGTAGAAGCACCCTTTTAATCTAATACAGCCATGAGTCTTTTTGGGAAAGATGCAACAAGTTTTTCACACCTGGATTTGGGGATCCTCTGTCATTCCTCCTTGCAGATCCTCTCCAGTCCTGTCAGGTTGGATAGATTTGTCAGAGCAAATGAGAATCATGAGGTCAAAGAAACTGCCTGAAGAGCTCAGAGACAGAATTGTGGCAAGGCACAGATCTGGCCAAGATTACAAAAAAATTCTGCTGCACTTAAGTTTCTTAAGAGCACAGTGGCCTCCATAATCCTTAAATGGAAGATGTTTGGGATAACCAGAACCCTTCCTAGAGCTGGCCGTTTTGCCAAACTGAGCTATCGGGGGGGGGGGGGGGGG
>BLSH010208438.1:8912-23670 GCA_018402905.1 Glandirana rugosa | reverse complement strand
TGTTAGGTCAAGATCTTAGAAGAGAACGTTTTTTTATAACTATTCTATCTTACCCAGGTCTCTACCCGTTATTTTACCACTTTCCAAATTCCCAATTTTGTATAATCCTCTCTTACGTTATTAAATTATAAATGTCAGAAACCCTGTCTTGCCTTTCCCCCTGTACTTGTTTTTTTTTTATTTATGTTCCCACACTTATTCCAAGTCCTCCCGTCTTAAACGTTATGTTTCAATCCTAATTCTTGTGTCCCTGTACTGAGTTTTGATAGTCTTCCTCTTTGATTGGAATCTTTGTTTCTCCTTCTGATAGTTTTGAGTCATGTCCCTGTGTTCTTAATCCTAACTTTGTATTGCAAATTCTGCCCTCCTGAACCTTATTCACACCCTTGTATTTATTTTTTTTTTGTTCATGTCCCCCTTTCCGTTCTGTCCCAAAGACTGTAAATATTAAATTATTGCATTCTCTCCTAATATGTTTTAACCCTTAAACCTTTCACCATTTTATTGCCCATCTCTGGACCCATTCTATCTTATCAATATTTTTTTGCAAGAGAAGATTCTAGAACTGGATTGTTGTAAGTAACTTCTAAATAAAGCTCTATATAAGGGAATCAGAATCTCCTTCCTTTCTATTCGGTTTCCCCACTGCTGACCCACACCATTTCCAGTCATCTGAAAAAAGGATTCTTAAATCTTTTTTCTTTTGCAGTTCTGGACAACAAAAAAAATTTCCCCAAATGCATTATTTTTCTTTTAAGAAACATTGAACTGCAGTTTCCATTGCTTTGACCAATCTTATAGGAATGCCAAATTATGTTTCAGGAATATCAACTCTATTGCACACCTTTGTGTAACACACAATAAGCATAGATTAGCCACCAAACCTTTAGTTACTGTATATAGAACAGTACCTAATAGCAAGCCTTGTGGTACACCTCTGGCAAATGGTCTCTGTTCAGTAACCCCATTTACAACCACACTTTGATATTCATCTGTTAGCCAAATATGTATTCACTGAACCACCCAAGGGTTAGGTTCTAGCTCCTACAACTTTTTAACGAGATCATTATCTGAAACTAAATGTTTTCCTGAATTTGTCAAAAAGTTCAACCAAATTAGTCTGACATGATTTGCCCTCAGTAAAGCCATACTACTTTGGGTACAGCAAGATGTGTATATTTTTAATGATCATTGATCCTTTTTTTTAGCAGTGATTCCAATCATTTTACTACTACAGATGTTAAACTGTTTCTAAACCCAAAAACAAAAATATAACATAGATCATTTTCACCGAATGATCTGGCCATTGACACACTTCCTCTCTTTTGGTGGTGCCACTCTATGCAGGAGCAACAGAGCCATCCTTGGACAGCAGCATTGTCAGACTTTTAAGAGGGCAGTGTTAAGTGCACTAGCAAATTTAGATGGACTTGACTAACAAATTAAAGTACAACTCCAGCTAACACCTTTTAAACAGTTACAGCAACGTTTTTAACTTACCTATTGGTTTAACAGTTTTACATAATTAAAAAACGTTAACTATTGTAAGCACTCCTGTCAGTGTTAAATGGCTTGTCTCAACTCTTTACCACACCAAGCTGTCAAGCAGAAGTGGCAGTTAAAGGATGTTAAAAAAATAACAGACTTACTGGTCAGATCACCAGGTAAAAAAGGATTGGTATTCTGCAACATATTACATGTTTAGCATTTGGGTTTTAAACTCACCATTTATTTTTTTCGCTTGAAACAAAAGCTTTCATTTGATGTCATGTTCACCGTATGATTTAACTTATAACTAAACTGCAGGTAGGAAGAAATCTACCATTAAATGCAGTTATGGATTTGTGAATAAATCAAAGGTTCCTGAATTTGTCATTATGACAGCCTCTTGTAATCCTCTGTACTGCAGCACTGAGACTAGGGATGGGCTGAATGGACCCCTGTTAGGTTCGCACCAGAACTTTTGAACATTGCGAAGGTTCGGACCCGAGTAACGAACCCCATTAAAGTTAATGGGACCCGAAGGTCAAAAATCAAAAGTGCCCATTTTGAAGGCTTATATGCAAGTAATTGGGCATACAATGGTTATAGGAGTCCAGGTCCTGCCCTGGGGGACATGTATCAATGAAAAGAAAGTTTGTAAAAAACTTAATTTTTAAATGAGCAGTGATTTTTTGATTTTTAAAGTAAAAGCATAATAATGAAAAGGTCCTTCCAATATAGTTCCTGGGAGGTCCCCTCAGTCTACCTGTAAAGTGGCAGATCTGTACCATGTCTAGAATCTGCTGCAGTAATAATTGCATTTATAAAGCCAAAAAAAAATCACATTTTCCCTACAAGCTGCCTTTATTTTGCTCAGCAACAGCTCGGGAGCCAGTGTGTATGATGAGGCCACAATGTAGTGCACTGGGAACAAGATTTATTGGATAAATTCTGGTGTCCCTTTGACTTTAGATAGAAGTAACGGGTGCTGAAAAATTGGGTTTTGGGTGTCAATGGTGCCTTTACACCATAACCCTATAGAAGCAGACTCCTCGGGGTCACTCAGGATGACAGCACATACTACTCCCAAGGGTCCTGGGGTTGGAAAGTCATCGCTTACAGATTGATGCATGTCTTCCTCTTCTTCGAAGTCTATGAAACTGCCGGAATCCTCCTCCTTATCCTCCTCCCCTCTCTCCTCCTGTGTGTTCTGTGACATAGGAATGATGGTGTCTGGATAAAGTGGGTCCTCCTCTTCCTCCTGCTACTCTGCATCCAGTGTTCTGTCCATAATGCCACGCAGAGTCTGCTCCAGCAGGAACACAACATGGATTGTGTCACTGATGCATGCACTGTGTGACGTACCTGGTGGTTGAGTCTGGCTTATGCTGGGGCAACCTCTCTTGCGGTCCTGGTTCCGGAACCCCTGGTAGTGCAGACAGGGAGCTCCGGAGCACAGGGGGGCACGAGGGCTGGACAGGTCCCTGGTGACTGGTACAGGTCCACAGATGCTCGTGCAGGCTGAAGAGTAGTGGTGAGGTCCGGGCCGGCAACTGGCTGGAAGCGAGGTACAGAGGGATCAGGCAGACGGGTAGTCGGGTGCAGGCTGGGTCGGTATCGGGCTGGCGGCTGAAGTACAAAGGAACAGGCAGAAGAGTGGTCGTAAACAATCCGAGGTCTGGGCAGGCAGATAGCAGCAAAGTCCAAAGGGGTAGTCGGGGTCACAGGAACAGGAAGTCACTCAGAACAGATGCCGGGAGGTCACAGGTGCAGGAACGCTGTAGAACGAACAGCACTGGCTACAGGAAGCAGGAAGTTCAAATAGAGCTGCTCCTTCCAGGAGCTAGATGAAACAACAATCAACCATTAACCCTTAGCACAGTCTTCTAACATTGCCACCCCCCCAAGGGGCAGCCTCCAGATGCCCCACCGAGCTCTCTTGGCTGGAATGTTCCTCCAAAAAGTCCTAACAAGTTCTTGAGCATGCAAGTTGCCTTCTGGCTCCCACAAGCTTTCTTCAGGCCCAAATCCTCTCCATTTCACCAGGAACTGCATAATGAAAGCTCTCCTTCTGCAGTCAAGAATAGTTTCTACTTCAAACTCCTCCTTTCCGTCCACCAGGATGGGTTCTGGTGGCGCTGTTCTCCGCCCTGGGAAGGGATCCTTGGTGACTGGTTTGAGGAGGTTCACATGAAATACAGGATGGACCCGGAGTGAAGGGGGAAGATCAAGCTCGTAGGCCACGGCATTAATTTTCCACTTAACTGGAAGGGGCCCAATGTACCTCGGCCCCAATTTCCTGGAGGGACATGATAGCCTCAGATTTTTGGTTGCCAACCAGACCCAGTTGCCAGGTTGTAGGTCCAGTTCTCCTCGCCTCCTTCTATTGAATGTCCTCTTGTTGCGCTCCTGGGTTTGAGCGAGGGTCTCCTGCAAGAGCTTGTTGTTCTTCTCCAAGAACTGGGTGATTTCCTGTGCAGCGGGAATCGCACTTTCAGGTAACAGGTTGGGTAGGAACGTAGGGTGGTAGCCAAGATTCGCCCAAAAAGCGAAGGTGCTGCTCAAGGGTCTGGTTGGTCCTCTCTGTTTGCCCATTTGACTGGGGGTGGTAAGCCGAGAAAAAGGCCAGTTCAATTCCTAAGGTGGAACATAAGGACTTCCAGAACCAGGATGTGAATTGCACCCCTCAATCGGACACAATGTTGTTGGGAATGCCATGCAGGCGGACAATTTCTTTGATAAACATTTTCGCTGTTTCCATTGCTGAGGGGGTGCCCTTCATCGGAATGAAATGTGCCATTTTCGTAAGGCGGTCAACCACCGCGAAAATGGTGTTATATCCTACAGATGGGGGCAACTCAACTATGAAGTCCATAGCGATTTGAGACCAGGGGCGCTCGGGGATAGGCAGTGGGTTCAACAGGCCCCAGGCTTTGGTCCTTTCTGACTTGTTTTGGGCACAAGTGGGGCAAGCACCCACATAGGTTTTGCAGTCCTCAACCATATGGGGCCACCAGAAGGTGCGGGATAACAGTTCCATGGTCTTGTGGATGCCAAAATGTCCAGCTAATTTGTGGTCGTGGCAAAGTTCTAGGGTAACTAGGCGGAGCTCTTCAGGCACAAATATCTGAGTCCCCGACCATCACAGCCCGTCCTTTATTGAAAGTCCGGAGTCCTCAGGTATTGTGGAGCCAGCTAGAGTCTGCCTGATCTGAGTTAGAAGGTCCTCCTGGACCAGTAAAAAGCTGTGGGCAGGTAAGATGGTGTCTGGGGGGAATGCCTCCTCGGTTTCCTGAAACATTCTAGATAATGCGTCCGGCTTACTGTTCTTAGAACTGGGCCTGTATGTAATATGGAGCCGGAATCGTGCAAAGAATAAGGCCCGGTGAGCCTGGCGGGGTCGGAGTCTTTTGGCAGTCCTTAGATACTCCAAATTTTTATGGTCCGTAAAGACCAAAACCGGGTGGATTGCCCCTTCTAGAAGATATCTAGACTCTTCCATAGCAGACTTGATCGCCAACAGTTCTCTGTCCCCAAAGTCATAATTTCTCTCGGGTGGAGTAAGCTTCCGAGAGAAGAAGGCGATGGGGTGTAGTGAGGTTTTAGGCCCCTGTCGCTGGGATAAGACCGCCCCGACTGCGATCTCTGAAGCATCCACTTCCAGGATATATGGCCGTGTGGAGTCGGGATGTTTTAGAACAGGAGCAGAGGTGAATAATTTTTTCAAGGTCTGAAAGGCTGCTTGTGCCTCCGGAGTCCAGACAAAGCGGGAATTCTGCTTGGTCAACTGAGTGATCAGGGCGATGACAGATGGAAATCCTCGGATAAATTTCCGGTAAAAGTTGGCAAAGCCTACAAAGCGCTGCACCGCCTTCTTGTCCTTTGCCGTTGGCCAGTCAATGACAGCTGAGACCTTCTGGGGGTCCATGGTAGTGCCCGTGGTTGAGATGTGGAACCCCAGGAAGGAGATGTCTGAGCGCTCAAAGGAGCATTTTTCTGCCTTGGCGTATAGCCCATGCTGCTGAAGACGGCTGAGCACACACTTAACGTGCCTATGATGTTCCTCTAGGGAGGGGGAGAAAATCAGGATGTCATCCAGGTAGACCACTACAAACAGATCAAGGTAATCCCGGAAGACGTTGAAACGTGGCCGGGGCATTGCAGAGCCCAAAGGGCATGACCAAGTACTCGAAATGGCCAAACCGAGTCCGAAAGACCGTCTTCCATTCGTCCCCCTCCCGTATATGGACCAAGTTGTAGGCCCCGCGGAGATCCAAATTGGTGAACACGGCTGCGGAGGCAAGTCTCTGAAAGAGTTCCGGTACCAGGGGCAAGGGGTATCGGTTCTTGACTGTAATGTTGTTGAGCTCCCTATAGTCAATGCAGGGCCTGAGAGTATGGTTCTTTTTTTCTACGAAAAAGATTCTGGCTCCCGCAGGGGACGTAGAGGGCCCTTTTGCAGGTTCTCCTCAAGATAGGCTTTGAGAGCCGCCAGCTCCACCTCAGAAAGGGGGAATATCCTGCCAAAAGGGACTTTGGATCCGGGCAGCAGATCAATCGGGCAGTCGAAGGATCTGTGTGGAGGAAGGGTATCTGCCCCCTTCTTACTAAAGACATCCAGGAAATCGTGGTATGCTTCAGGGACAGTACTACAGGTCTCCGGGTCAGGATCCAGGTTGATACTGAGAACTGTGGGCGACGCTCTCTGGGGCGGCTTCAGGCAGTGACTTCGGCAGTAGGGGGACAGAAACTGAATCTCCCCGGTACTCCAGTCAATATGTGGGCTGTGTATCCGGAGCCATGGGAGCCCGAGGATGACTGGAAAGAGGGGAGATGCGATGGCATCTAGTAACAGGAATTCTGTGTGGCCTTCGGCCGTCTGGGCCGACAGGGGGAAAGTCTCATGTGTGACTGTACCAGACTTTATCATTGATCCATCAGCCAATCGGATAATCATCTGGTGGTCCTTAGGTTGAAGAGGTATCCGATGCTGGGTGGCGAAGGATATATCCACAAAACAGCTACAGGCTCCTGAGTCCAAGATGGCTGGAACTTGAACACTCCTTCCGGGGAGCTGTAGCGACAGGATGAGGATAAGGTGTGACTTGGAACTTGGCAGCGACAGTACTTCCCCTAAAGCTGGGATAGGACTCCTACTGACCTTAGCGGGGCAGGTTCGCACCAAATTTGGATTGCCAGACTGACCAGGGTGTCCAGGGTGTGTGGAACCCCGACGCGTGCCAGCTCATCCTTGAGCGGCTCGGAGAGCCCCAGTCTGAACCGGTGGCGGAGAGCGGCGTTGTTCCAGCCAGTGTCGGCGCTCCAGCGCCTAAATTCCGACACATAGTCTTCCGCCGGGCGGCCGCCTTGTTGCAGAGCATGAAGTGCCGCTTCCGCCGTGGCCGCCTGGTGGGGATCCTGGTATAGCTGGGCCATGGCGCTGAAGAATCGGTCCAGGCTAGAGGTCTCTGGGGCGTTCTGCTCCAGCAAGCGGTGAGCCCAGGCTTGGGGCTCATCCCGGAGGAGGGAAATGGCTAGACCCACTTTGGTGGCTTCCAGAGAAAAGGTGCGGGGCTGGAGTGCAAAGTACAATTCGCAGGAGCTGCGAAACGTCTGAAACTTCCTGCGATCCCCCGTGAATCGCTTGGGCATGGGCACCTTAGGCTCGGTAGGTAAAGTCACTAGGGTGCAGGAGGAAGTTTGACTGGCACTGGCTGGTGCTGGGGTAGCAAGATTCCGGACTTGACTTTCCAGACAGGTGTAGCCTTCCTGAAGGCCTTTCACAGCCTGGGTCAGGCCCGCTAGGTGAGCACACAGTTCCTCCATAGGAGAGGGCCCCAGCGCAGACTCAGACATGGCTGTTCATTGCTGTCACGTACCTGGTGAAGGAGTCTGGCTTATGCGGGGGCAACCTCTCTTGCGGTCCTGGTTCCGGAAACCCCTGGTAGTGCAGACAGGGAGCTCCGGAGCATAGAGGGGCACGAGGGCTGGACAGGTCCCTGGTGACTGGTACAGGTCCACAGATGCTCGTGCAGGCTGAAGAGTAGTGGTGTGGTCCGGGTCGGCAACTGGCTGGCAGCGAGGTATAGAGGGATCAGGCAGACGGGTAGTCGGGTGTAGGCTGGGTCGGTAACGGGCTGGCGGCTGAAGTACAAAGGAACAGGCAGAAGAGTGGTCGTAAGCAATCCGAGGTCGGGGCAGGCAGATAGCAGCAAAGTCCAAAGGGGTAGCCGGGGTCACAGGAACAGGAAGTCACTCAGAACAGATGCCGGGAGGTCACAGGTGCAGGAACGCTGTAGAAGGAACAGCACTGGCTACAGGAAGCAGGAAGTTCAAATAGAGCTGCTCCTTCCAGGAGCTAGATGAAACAACAATCAACTGTCATTAATCCTTAGCACAGTCTTCTAACACACTGTCATGGCTGACCATCATCGTGGCCTCCTCAAACGGTGACAGTACAGCATCCTTAATGATCAGCCATTTGCGTGGGGAAAAAAACGGAGGCGGCCTGAGCCTGTCGTTGTGCCATACTCACACAGGTGCTCATTGATGGCCCTCTGCTGCATGTATAACAGCTGCAGCATTGCCAAAGTCAGGTTCCACCTAGTGGGCAAGTCACAAATCAAGCGGTTTATAGGCAGGTGGAATTCCTGCTGAATTTCAGCCAACTGAGCACTGGCTGTGTATGACCACCTGAAATGGCTACAGACTCTTCTGGCCAGCTTTAGCACATCTTCCAACTCTGGGTACGTATTTAGGAAACACTGCACCACCAAATTGAGGACATGTGCCAGGCATGGCACATGTGTCAATTTTCCCTGTCTTAGGGTGGACAAGAGGTTTGAGCCATTATTGCACACCACCATTCCTGGCTCCAGCTGGCATGGAACCACCTCTGGGCCTGTCCGTGCAGAGCTGCAAGAATCTCTGCTCCGGTGTGGTTCCTGTCCCCTAGACACACCAGCTGAACCACTGCATGGCACCTTTTAGCCTGACTCATGGTATAGCCCTTTGGATGCTTAGGGGATACTTGATGTTCATAGGACAATTCTGCAGAGGAGGGCATGGAGGAGGAGGAGAGGGTAGAGCTCACAGGTCTGGCATCATCACCACCAGCTGTATGGACACGTGGGGGCACAACAAGCTGCAGCATCAAGCCCTGTCCGGCATCCTTCCGAGTTGCAAGCAGCGTTACCCAGTGTGCTGTGAATGAAATATATCGTCCCTGCCCATGCTTGCTAGACCACGTGTCAGCAGTAAAGTGGACTTTGTGGCTGACTGCCTTGCCCAACGATGTCAGAAAATTCCCTTCCACATGATGTTAGAGAGATGGAACGGCCTTACGTGAAAAGTAGTAGCAACTGGGAACCTGCCATTGTGGTACAGCACATTGTGTAAATTCACAGAAGAATCCACCAGGTTGAAAGGCAAAAGTTGGAAAGCCAACAGCTTTGACAAGCTTGCATTTAGACACTGGGCATGTGGGTGGCAGGGACTGTATTTTTTTTTCCACTGCAGCAGATTCAGCAGAGAAAATTGCAGGGTACAGTCTACAGCTGGTGGTGTGCTGCTGGCAGATGTGCTGCTAGGACCTGGGACACCCTGTGCTATACCATCATCCCTGTCAGTGGAGGCTGCTGAGAGATCATACTTCAGTATAGCAGGGGCAGACTGAAGTGGGTAAGGAGGAGGGACAGATTTGTGCCCCTTTTGTGTGGCTTTTAGGTGCTCTTGCCAACGGGCTGAGTGGTTGGACGTTAAATGCCTTGTTAAGCACATGGTACCCAAATGGCTGCTATTTTTGCCACATTTGATGTGCCTGAGACACAGTTTGCAGATAGCAACAGTGCAATCTGCTGTAGATGTGCTGAAAAAGGCCCAGACAGCTGAGCTTTGGGAAGTGGGCTGGGAGATAACAGCTGCAGAATGTGATGGAATAGGGTGGCTGCTCTCTACACTTTCTTAATGTCAGCCTCCTTGGGGTTGTGCTGCCTCACCTTCAGTTTCCTCCTCTGCTCTATCTGGCACCCAAGTCACATCAGTTACCTCATCATCATCATCTCCATCTCCTCCATCTTCATCATCATCGTTACTACTCTCTAGGCTCATGTTCCTGTCATCCTTAACCTCAGAACCAACATCTGAATCCAGTAATGGCTGGGCATCATCAAGAATCAAGTAGCTGATGCGGTGGTCAAATAACTCAGCTGACTCCTCCATGGCTGATGTTGGGGCTATGGCAGGATTAGATGTGGACAAGGAGGCAGGGTTATCCACTCTGGCAACTGCAGGGAACTGCACACTTGTCTCTGCTTACGTGACAGAGGACGAGGAGGATAAGGAAGGTTTAGTAAGCTAGCCCACCACCTCCTCTGCATGCTGTGGCTGGATAGCAAACTCACTAAACAGAGGAAATGATGCGCTGACTGAGGACTGACCACCACCTGAGGACACATTTGTTGCTGGCCCCATTACAGTGCCACAGGAACGTCTACCTCTCCTTGTTGTCCTCTCAGACATTATTGGGAGGGAGGGGGCAGTGCTTATTAGCAAATATAAAGAAGAAGTGGAAATCTGTACGTAGATGCACTTAATTAATGTAAAGTGGTGTTTGGTGCACTTTAATTTGAGTACTCACACTGCACAGAAACATTCCATGGATACACTATAGCAGTGATGGCGAACCTTGGCACCCCAGATGTTTTGGAACTACATTTCCCATGATGCTCAACTACACTGCAAAGTGCATGAGCATCATGGGAAATGTAGTTCCAAAACATCTGGAGTGCCAAGGTTAGCCATCACTGCACTATAGTATACTGCAATATAATGCATCAAACGTACAGTGACGCACAGAACTATATGGCGTTAAAATTTCAGTAACGCACAAAAGTATATGGCGGTAAAATTGCAGTAACGCATACAGAAGTAAATGGAGTTAAACTTGCAGTAACGCACACAGAAATATATGGCATTAAACTTGGAGTAATGCACACAGAAGTAAATGGCATTAAACTTGCATTAAAGCACACAAAACTATATGGAGTTAAACTGGCAGTAACGCACACAGAACTATATGGCGTTAAACTGGCAGTAACATACACAGAACTATGTAAATAGTATGTCAGGAAGATGGCGCTAACCCTCTGGGTGCTAGTCCTATTTCAGGCTGCACCTAAACATATGACCCTTGTATCTAAAAACCATAAATACTGTGCACAAAAAATTAAAAAATTAAAAAATGCGTATTACAATATTGATGTGTTGATTATAATCAATATAAAATATCATACAGGTACATCAGAAATGTGCAAATGTGCAAAAAATATAAATGACACCGTCTTAATTAAATATTAACAAAATTTCCTGATAAAGAACTTGGTGTATAGTGTCCTTAATCGGCAAAAAAGATATATATAATAGTCTCTTTAAAATCCAAATGCAATAGAGAGTGTTCAGTGACTTTGGTGACAAATCCTCAAAAATGGTAAAGTGATCCAGTGCTTCATTCCAGTGCTCCCCTCTTGCACCCCCACTCACCAGAACTAGGTACCCCTGCAGGGGTAGCTCGCCTATGCTGAATCTTTATCCCAGTCAGCTCGGGTAGGGATCCTCAGTGTCAGGCTCCTCCTATTGACTTCCTTCCCAGCAACTCTCCTCCGGATTGATGCAACGCTCCACAATAGTGGGAAAAACTTTCCAGTTGTATGGAGTATAAAAAGGATAAGAAATCCGATATAGTGTAAATCCAAAAACAATTTATTATCCAAACAGATTAAAAACAGATTAAAAGGTATTGTAGCTGGGTTCCTCGGTATTGCACAAGGGAAAAAAATGCCAGTGGTAGCGCGGCTACTGTTTGAGGAAGAGGCGTCTCGCTTCCTCTTCTGTCAGCTGGTATTCCCTGTACCGAGTAAGCGAACCCGATCGTGACGTCAAACGTACGTGGGTACTAGCTGGCCCCGCCTTACGCGTTTCGTCATTGGATGTCTTCGAAGACATCCAATGAAGAAATGCGTAAGTCGGGGCCAGCTAGTACGCACGTACGTTTGACGTCACGATCGGGTTCGCTTACTCAGTACAGGGAATCATCATATATGCATATAACAAATATATAATATAAAAAATATATAATATATAATATATCTAAAAATCTTTTGCCTCAGTTTTGCCTGTGTAGTAAAAAATTCTGGCGTTTAAATGATATTTTAGTTCTAAGAAAAATGTGTTAAAATTTGTGATATAAAATTATGAGGTATATAAAATATGTCCACATTTGAAATAGGATCTATGGTTATATTGCACATTCGGAATCGTGTGGTAAATATTAGCCGGAATAACAAAGAAAATTCATGAGGTATATAAGATTAGGAGGTGTATAAATTATGTCAACATTAAAAGTAGGATCTACGGTTATATACACTCAGAGACGTGTGGTAAAATATGTCAACATTTAAAACAGGATCTATGGTTATATTGCACAATCAGAATCATGTGGTAAAAATTTTAGCCGGAATAACAAAATGGATTGATAAGGTATATAAAATTAGGAGGTGTATAAATTATGTCAACATTTACAAAGAGGATCTACGGTTGAATTACACCCTCTGAAACGTGTGGTAAATATTAGCAGGAATAACAGGAAAAATTCAGATATGTGTTAAAATTAGCAGAACACCATGTGAAAACTGATTTAAATCTAGTGAGGGTTAAAAATTAGATATGAAACAGTTGAGATCAATATCGACATTTAAGCCCCCCGGAGTGAGGCTGCCTAATTTGTGTATCCACATAGTCTCATTCTGAGAGATTAGCTGTTTTTTGTTTCCGCCTCTCCAATGTGGGTTAATTTTATCTATGCCATAAAATCTCATCAGTGTGGGGTCTTTGTTGTGTTTCTCCTTAAAGTGCTTTGATAGACTGTGCTTTGGAAACCCTTTTTTAATATTACGAATATGCTCGCTGATTCTCTTATGTAGGGGTCTAGTGGTTCTTCCTACATATAGAATTCGACATGGGCACTCAATGATGTATGTAACATAGGCTGTGTTGCATGTGATCAATGATTTAATGTTGTATTGTGTCCCATACATGTACGATTTGAAGTTGTGTGTTCTTCTGGGTTGTTCTTTGACTGTCCTACATGGTTGGCATCTCTGGCATCTATAAAAGCCTTTCAAGTCTTTGAAGATTTTTATGTCCTTGGGTGGGTCCACTACATTATGTACCAGTTGGTTCCTTAGGGTGGGGGCTTTCCTATAAATAAATTTCGGTTTTTTAGGGAGTAGTTTCTTCAAGTTTTTGTCTGTTGTTAAAATGGGCCAGTATTTTTTAAAAACTTTTTCCACTTGTTTATATTCCTTGTTGAATCCCGTAATAAAAGCTAGATCAAATCCATTTTGCTTCCTTTTCTTCTTAGTTTTTAATAGGGTAGTTCTGTCTAATTGGGCTATTGTGTCCTTAGTTTTTTCCAAACTGGATCTATGGTATCCTTTCTCTTCGAATTTCTTTATAATATATTCTGCTTGGGTGTGGTAGTCTTCTATTTTATTGCAGTTTCTTCTTATACGCATTAGTTGCCCTTTGGGGATATTGTGTTTCCACTGTGGGTGGTGACAGCTACTAATGGGTATGTACCCATTCTTGTCAGTTGGTTTGAAGTAGGTTTTTGAGTTTAGGGATCCTTCAATGTTTTCTATCATCAGGTCTAGGTATTCAATATTGTTTTTATCTGCTTTGCCTGTGAATTTTAGCCCATAAGGGTTTCTGTTGATGTTTTCCATAAAATCTTCAAGTGACTTTTCCGATCCTTCCCATAATATAAATACATCATCTATATATCTTCTATACATCTGTAGTTCCGGATAATTTTTGCTGTATATATGTTCTTCCTCCCATAAGTCCATAAATAGATTCGCCACGCTTGGTGCATAACGTGCCCCCATTGCAACGCCTTTTGTTTGTACGTAGTATTCTTGTCCGTACCAGAAGTAATTTGTTTCCATGCACAGTTTCAAACCTTCTAATATATAATTTATTTGGGCTTGTTTCAGGTCTGTTCTTTCATGGAGAGCTTTTTCCACTCCTTTTAAGCCATCTGTCTGGTTTATGCTTGTATATAATGCATTTACATCTATAGTGACTAGAAGACTATTTTGATTAGTCTGTTTGTTTTGTAATTCGTTAACCAGTTGTAGGCTATCTCTTAGGTATGATCTACCTTTTTTGACCAGCGGTTTTAAATATTGGTCCAAATATTCGCCTAATCTTGCAAATAGGGAGTCTATCCCATTTACTATTGGTCGCCCTGGAGGTTTTTGCAACCTTTTGTGAATTTTGGGGACATAGTAGATGATTGGTGTTCTGCTGGCTTCAGGAATCAAATATTTTGCCTCTTTTTTGTTTAGAATGCCATTTTCTTTTCCTTTTTTGATGTATGCTTTAAGTTTTTTCATGAATTTTTTCTTTGGGTTGTTTGGTAGTTTCTTGTATGTGTTAGGGACTTTTAATAGATTTTCCATTTCATTTAAATAGTCTTTTTTATCTAAGATTACTACTCCTCCACCTTTGTCCGCTGGTCTAATAATGATTTATTTTTTCTTGCTGATAGTTTTGATCTTGTTCCAGATCCTTTTTGTGTTCGTGTTATTTCCTCCTATTTTTTTGATTTTTTTAAGGTCTACTTCTACCATTCGTTTGAAAGCTCCCAGTTACTTAAACTTTGTATATATCTAGATGTCTTTAAATATTCCTTTCAATTGGAGTTTTTTAAGAAGCTTTGTGTTTTATCCTCTGGTCTTCTTCTTTACTTATGTATATACGTGTGAGTTAACTCTTTGTTAAGGTGGAAATTAGGTTTTTGGGGTCCTCCTCTGACAGACCCTCGAAAGTTTGCTTACCATCTTCATCTGGAATTTTTTTAGTTTTTTTATCCTCCTTTATTGTGCTTGTGTTTTTCCTAGACCTTGTTCTAGTTTTGATAGTCGTTCTTTTTTATTTAGTAATAATCTGGTCGCCTGTTTCCACCTCCTCATCATTAGAATCTATTTTTTCTGATAAATTTACTTTACCTTTTAGATAATTTTCAGGGATTGTGTATGTTCTTTGATGGTTTGTTGGGTTTCTTTTTTAAGTACTTTTTTGAATTTCGTATGTAGTTTTTTCCTTTTCTTTTACCGTAAGATTTGTTTTTTCTCCGTTTTATAAACTAAGGACTTCGGTCGTCTTGTGGTTAGTAGATGATACAGGGGTTTTAAGTGTTTTCCAACGTTTTTGG
>BLSH010208437.1:125990-136409 GCA_018402905.1 Glandirana rugosa | reverse complement strand
TAAAAAATAAAAAAAAATAAAAACCCCAAAAATGAATTCTCATCATCCGTAAATGCGACCACTTTTGCGCAAACCAATCAATAAACGCCGATTGCGATTTTTTTTTATCGCAAATATGAGGAAGAATATAAATCGGCCAAAAACGGTGAAAAAAAATGTTTTTTTATATTTTTTTTTGGATTTGTATTTTAGCAAAAAGTAAGAAATTTGTTTTTTTTTTTGCAAAATTGTCGCTCTTCTTTTGTTTATAGCGGCGATCAGAAATGACGCAGAGGTGATCAAATACCACCAAAAGAAAGCTCTGTTTGTGGGAAAAAAAGGACGCAAATTTCGTTTGGGTGCAACGTCGCATGACCGCGCAATTGTCAGTTAAAGCGACGCAGCGCCGAATCGCAAAAAGTGCTCCGGTCCTAAAGCTGGAAATCCTTCCGGGGCTGAAGTGGTTAAAGAGATGGTGCTGGAATCAGAAGCCACAGGGATGAAAGTTGGCCATTGACTTTTTCTTTGCTACACATTTAAAGGGGCCTCGGGTTCCTGACTACAGCAGGTGGTTGCTATAGTCTGACTGAGTTCTTAGTCAGATTTACAAACAGTGTGCCAGTTTGAATTCTGCAAGTTCTGCAAGCAAGTGTGCTGGAGGAAGTGAGGAGTGTATATAGACTGTACATAGGAGAAGTTGTCCCTGAAATTGCTTAACCACTTCAATACTGGACACTTCCCCCCTTCCTGCCCAGACTAATTTTGCATCTTTCAGTGCTGTCGCATTTTGACAATTGCACAGTCATGCAACACTGTACCCAAACAAACTTTTTATCATTTTTTCCCCAAAAATAGAGCTTTCTTTTGGTGGTATTTGATCACCACTAGGGTTTTTATTTTTTTCGCTAAAAATAAAAAAAAACAAAGATTTTGAAATAAAATGTTTTTCTTTGTTTCTGTTACAAGACTTTGTAAATACGTAGGTTTTCTCCTTCACTGATGGACACTGATGAGGCTGCACTGATGGGCACTGATGAGGCAGTCCTGATTGGCACTGATGGGCCCTGATGATTAGGCACTTATATGCAGCACTGATAGGCAGCACTGATAAGCAGCACTGATGGGCACTGATATGCAGCACTGATGGGCACTGGTGGGTACTCAGACGGCACTGATGGGCAATCATAGGTGGCCCTGATGCGTGGTACTGATAGGTGGCACTGATAGTCAGAACTGATAGATGGCACTGTTAGGCAGCACTAATCAATTGGCACTGGCAGGTGCCATCTCTATTGGACATTGATTGGCATACCTGGTGGGCATCCCTGGTGGTCAATCAATCAGCCCAGCCCCCCCTGTCAGGAGAGCAGCCGAGCGGCTCTCCCCTACTTGTGTCTGTCAGTGCAAGTGGAGGAAAAGCCAATAAACGGCTCTTCCTATATACACAGTGATCAGCTGTGATTGGACACAGCTGCTTACGTGGTAAGGAGCATCCATCAGAGGCTCTTTATCAAGATCGGTGATGCCGTGTGTCAGATTGACACACCACACCACCGATCGTCATGCTGCGTGCCCCCACAGACGCGCGCTGGCTTGTTATCTTGCTGGACATCATATGAACCACTTCCCGGCCGTCATTCTGCATATGGCGGGCGGGAAGTTTGTTAAAGTCAAGTGGGCATCCAATAATACCCCTACTCCCCATCCAAGTTCTAATCCCTCAGAAAAATAACAAAACAAATTGCTGGACTGTTTTCTGATTCTGGGAGAAAATTCAGTGTGCCTGGCTGTGCAGGGTGCTCCTACAACAGCATGAAAAACAATAGTTAACAGTAAAAGGATTTCCCACAGGGCCCATAGAAAAGCAAGTTCTGTACAGACAGTTCAGCCAATCTCTGAGCATCCATTCTGATGAGGGGACAGGTTCCCCTTGGTCAGTAACCATGCCGGTCGAGGTATTAAGGTAGTGCTCTGCTTCCAATAGTGAAGTAAAAAAGACATGTTCCACCATTGGGGGGTGGATGTGTAGGGTAGCAGGATAAGCCAAAGTAAATTTGACATGCTTGTGGTAAAGAGCTGAGCAGATGGTACAAAAGGCCTTACGCTGTTGCATTACCTCAATGGAGTAGTCGGCAAAAAGTAGCAATTTGTGGTCTTCAATGGAGAGGTTGCTGCCTCATTAGAAACTTTGCAAGCTGGCATTTTTGTCAGTGTAGTTAACATAACGGACTATTACTGTTCTAGGTTTTGTGTGAGAGTCTGAGGGCTGACCAATGCAATGTGCATGCTACACTAAACGAGGGGCACAAAGGCCAAGCTGCTTAGGAATGGTTATGTCACATAACTCAGAGAGCACCCGTGCTGAAAATGACTCTGGCAGGCCCACAATGTGCAGATTATTTTGCCTTGAGTGATTCTCAAGCTCATCTGGGACTGTGAGTTTTGTGACAGCTGCTGAGTGGATAGTAGCCTCATTTTCCAGGGAGATCTGGTCCACTGTTTGCAAGATCCTCTGGGCCTGAGCATGGAGATCACAGTGTATCTGCTCCAAACCTTTAAGTACCGGGCTGTCCACTGCCACAGTTAGAGTGGGAGTGAGAAGGGAAACCACCACTTGAGGCTGCAGGCTTTCCTCCGGTGCACTGGTATCAGCGCGTGGAGGGGGCGCCACCTTGGCTGCAGCAGCTGCTATGAAAAAGAGATTGAGTGGGTTGAGGGATCACTCCACAAAATAGTCCATGCGGTTCCCCTGAGGTATGCCAATCAAGGGGGATCAATCCCTGGGCTTTGTAAGGTTTTATAATAGCCAATTTATAGAGGAGTGCAGTGGGAGCTGTGTCTGCCTACCTCCTCTCCATGTGGTACCAGAACCGAAAGCCTTAGCTCTATTTTTATTGTAAGACAAAACCTGCTTTATCTCTTTTACTGTGCTGCCTGTTCAAGTGTGTGCGTGCTGTCCTGATACCAGACACTTTCTATCACAAACATACCTGAAGTCTATATTTGTAATGTTTTGGATATAAATGGATGGGATGGGAGAGAGTTTGTAGAATGTAGGGTTGTGATTTGACGTGTTTATCACAAACTATACTAAGAAACGGTTCTGCTATTGGTCAAAGGCTTTAGCATTATTTCTTTAACCACTTCCTGCCCGCCATATAACAGAATGACGTCCAGAAGTGGTTGCACCGCACCGATCAGGGATGATGCGTGCCCCTCAGACACAGCCCATCCCCAATCAGGGTAAACAGCCAATGATAGATTCCAAAAGGTACACCGCTCTGTCTGTGAAGCAAACTTGCAGGAGATAATGGTCCACATCCCAGCCCAGGTGCTCTGGCTACTGAACGCCCTCCCAGCATTCAAACAGCAGCACAAACGATAAAGCAAAGATGAGCCAGCACTTCTGGATTGAGATATAATCTTCAGTTTATCCCATCATATTCATTTCAAAAGTTGACGAGTTTCAGCATCAAAGGCGCCTTGTTCACAGCATAATTTACTTGTATACAGAGCAAATATGTATACATTCAAAAAGAGAGGCAAAGGCAAGGTGTTTCATTCATGCATAATTGATTGAATAATCTCTTCTAATTAGATGGGAGGAGACCTTGTTGGAATGTATGTCTAACCTCTGTTAAAACACTTTGAATGCACATATAACTATAAAAAACAAAGTTAAAAACGTTATTAAAAAACTGTTTGTGATCACAATATTTTCTCTGTAATAAAGGACACATCTTGTAGAATAAATATTATTGCTTTGTGTTCTTTATTTACCGAGTTCTCATAAACATGAATTATATTAATTTATATTAATTCGTTTATTACATTTTATCTTGTTACATTATACTATGTTTATGTACTATCCCGTTATGACAAAAGGATCTTATATTGTCGGGCTATTAGTTTGCATGGAGAGCTGCCCACATGTAAACTCATCCACTAGTTTATCTCAATCATGCAATTATATTGGTATTAAACAATATTGTGTTGGATGAGCAAATCCCTTGCTCACCCGAAACAATGTATCAGTTCTAGAATCGTACATAAAAGAGACTGTCACTAGGAAAACATGTAAAGAGAGAATATAGAGTTAAATATTCCTACTAGGGGAGAGGAGGGTAAAAAGAAGGGAAGAGAAAAAAGGAGAAAAAAAGAGAGAGAGAAAAGAGGAGAAAGAGAGAGAGAAAAAAAAAAATATATATATATATATATATATATATATATAAAGATGAAAGAGAGATGTAAATAATTTGAAAGGAGAGTGAAAAAAAAGAGAAAAAAAAAAGGAAAGTACCGTATTCATTTTATTTTATTGTATTTAATTTTATTTAATCTAGTTCTATTTCAAAAAGAGGTCTACGTTATATCTGAAATTCATACCCATAGGGATTCTAGTCTGTAGGTTGAATATCCACCAGACCTCAGGTTGTAAGAACCTTCGGTGGATATTCCCCCCACATAGTGAACCCCTAATCCTCTCCAGCCCATAAAATACAAAACTTGACATATCGCCCCCATGATTATACTTAAAATGTTTTGACACATTTGATAGTCCTATATCCATGGTGTATGCTGCTCCGTGGTAATGCTCACTAATTCTCTTTCTTAAAGGTCTTGCTGTACAACCTACATATTGCAATCCAACATGAACATAAAGTGTAGCGCTAAATTGAAATAACTGATATTAATGGACTATCAAGTATCCCCCTAAAGGATTGGAGGGTATACAAATTACCAAATGAACAAATAAGTATTACATTCAGATAAATTGTCCAGCTATTTAAATGCTATATGCATTAATATCCTTCCCATAAATAAAGTACATAAGAGTGCCGGTGAAGTGTAAACAACATTCATAAATTCAATCATAGAATAAAAACGTATCCAAAAAATTGCAGTGTGGTATACAACATTCAATATTATTCACAAAAATAAAAATTGATTAGTGCTGATAAAGTGCATAAAGAATGTCCTCCACAGTCCATCCTTAGGATGACTTAGCACAGTATCTGGCAGGACAAATTATATGTGATTTCCACCCGCATGCAGTGTCACCCACCACCAAAACGTATTGAATACCCTTACCAGATAAATCTGGATACAAGCGTGAAAATGTGGCCATAGTTGGACTATGCAGACTTCAAATGGATGTTTGGCAAATAAGGAACCACAATTCATCAAGCAAACACCTTCCCAGGGTGGCTCAGACTAATGGCCGATGATGCAATAGCGTCACTCAAAAAGGAACCTCCTTGTCATGTGTTTCACGGTGGGGATCCAAAATAGCCATGTACACAGACCCTTGCAGGAGGAATTTTTTTCCCTTAGGTTTACTGCCACTTTAAATGGCAGTTGATAGACCTTAACTGTGCAGACCTTGCTAGAAAAAAGGCATCTGAATACTGTCTGCATAACCTCCAATTTATAATCCCTTGAGTTTAATACCACAACCTTTTATCAGCTCTTTTTATAACCACATCTTTACGCTGTTTAAATTATTTTAGAGCTGTTCTTTCCGTTTTTGTTAAATTGGCTTTATTGAATTTTGAGGTTTGGGCAGTTTTGTCCCTCATTTCTACAAGATCTTTTTCCACCAACATTGGAAACATGTCAATTGTAAAATTTTGTGAGTGCACAGGGTAAAAATATTTGTTACTAATAGATATTTAATTTTCAATTACAACATACACTCTTCCCGTAGTTTCAGATTGTAGTCCCTCTAGTGCTGATCTAACAACCAAATCTTCAAACCTGAAGGAGAAATATTCCTCTTTATCTTCCTGGGACGAAACAGTCTCTGAAACTACTGGTGTCTCATCAGCAGAAAAATGTTTTTTTTTAAAAAACAATATTCCTTAAGCCCCGTACACACAATCCGAAAATCGGACGACAGATCGTCCGTTTTTTTTCGCATTCTAATCTCAGATCGAATCGGAAGAGTTTACTTTAGTCACGAAAATTCTCGCACAACAGAATAAAAAATCGGAAGCGATGTGATATGTTGCAGTGTATTTGTATTGCATTTTTGAATGACAGCTGTACTGATGAAACTAAAATCGTACGATCGGGCACCGTGCGAGAAAATTTTTCCTGCATGTCCGATCTTGTCCGGATGGAAAACATTGGATGAACTGTCGTGATCGGCTCTCGAAAGCTCTGTACTAACGATCCGATTATCGTATGACCGCTTCGAAAGCGGTATTTTCCGTCCGATTTTCAGGTTGTGTGTACGGGGCATTACAAAATGGTTAACGTCTAATATTGTTGAAAAGGCAACAAAATGTTGTGTAGGGGAGAATGAAAGACCCTTAGATAGGAGGGATATGTCAGCCTCAGAAAGTTCAATATCTGATAGATTAATGACTTTCGGTACATTTCTTCTCTAGAGTTGAGCGAACACCTGGATGTTTGGGTCACACGATGCACTGGCCAATCACAGCCATGCCATTAGTAGGCATGGTTGTGATGGCTTCTAAGGGCAAACCAGTGAAATGCTTGTTGATTGGCTGCCCTGCAGCTATTCAACATTCGTGATTAAATACCCGAACCCTCGGGTCCAGGTCACGGACACCCCAAAGTTCGGTATGGACCCGAACTTTACAGTTCGGGTTTGCTCAACTCTACTCTTCTCCTCTTCTTTTATAATAAGTTTCATTAGATTCTGAGAACACTGTGACACTCCTGCATGAACTCATCCGAATAAACAGTGGAGGGAAATTTCTTTATTCTAAGATCTCTCAAAATCATGGATTCAGTTACATATTGTTTCAGTCCTTCTGCATCCCACCATATTTTAATTTCCTTTGTAAGTGCAGTCTTTCATTTTTCCATGTGGGAAATGCAGACTGAATCCTCTGAGACAGCATTAAGTTCTTTAGAAAACACCTGAGAGATCTTTGTGCAGCGATCCATATTTGTCATAAGAGAAATGTGATCGCAATTACTCCAGTAACAGTTTTATATGATCATCTTCATAGTAAAAAGGTGTTTGAAAATATCCATGGGGGGAGTGTGCATGCGCGGAGCGTCCATGGCGGCTGTGTGAGCTAGGAGCTCCGTTCCTTCCTGGCACTTCGGAGTCCATACCGCATGCAGCGAAGCTCAGCAATCCGCTCAAGAGGTAGGGGAGCGGGGGACAGACTCGGGAGCAATCCTGAAACAAAGTGGTGACTGGGACCTCATTGTGATCTCTGCATCCGGCCGCCCCTCCTAAATTGAGGCCGCGGCTTGGGCCTAATCACCCAGCGGCTCATGGCGCATCTAAGCTGCGGGAGAGCTGAATCTCTGGAGGCTGTGGGGGATCATCAAGGGGGACTTTATTGGCATACCAAGCACTCGGGTATTCCACCAGAAACATAAGATACACCATACCGGACTGGGTTGGACGAGCAACAATTGGGGTGGGACCCATTAACTAAGCCTGAGACTCAGGCCTATTCTTGCAGCATCATACAGAATCTGACTCTTGGAAATTCATAAATTCTCCTTCCTATACACAAAAATTGTAGGATCACATTTTATTATATCAGCAGTGAACTCTCCTTTCCCTACAGCATTATCTTGGTAACTTTTTCATCCTGCCACAAACTTGCTTTCAAGGCTACTCCATCCCCCCTTACTTGGATCTCTTGGAAGGGGGGCCACCCCTACCTTCCTCCAATAATAATCCATCTACCCCTTGGAACATGCAGTCGGGAGCAGTCAGACGGGACCTCTCTCGTCAACCTGGCTTTGATGCCTCAGCCCCGAAAGGCCCTCAGGGGTCCAAGGGTCCCCTACCAACCCTAGGGACCATTGAGGAGATGGAAGCCGGGTCAGACGGGGGCTCTCATGTACTAACATCCCCAGACCCTCCCCCGGGTACTCAACCTTCGGCACAGATCCTTTCCCCGGCCTTTACAATCTTGCTATTGGAGCAGACTTTAGATGAACTCATTACAACACCTTTTAAGGAGCAGAGTCCTGTTAACCCGCAAATGGAACCGTCTAGCCCCCAGGCCCTAATACCTCACTCGGACTTTCAGATGATGATGGAGGTATCTTCAAAAATTCTCTCTAAGGGCCTTGCCCAAACAGCCTCTCAAATTACCTCTGTTATCCAGACTGACCTTCAAGGATTCGGAACTAGGATAGACACAATAGAACAGAAGAAGGAACAATCATTTTCCAGAATCAATCAAAACACAGCACGTATCCAGGATCTTCAGGACCAACTGGAATCGGCTCTCTCCAAAATAGACGATCTGGAAAATCGCTCTAGACGCTATAATTTCCGAATCCGAGGGATCCCTGAGGCCATCACAGATGTGCATGCTGTAGTGAGCAATTTTATTAAAGAAATCATCCCAGGTATCCCAGAGCACCGCCTGGAACTAGACAGGGCTCATAGAGCTCTTCAGCCCCCGAGGTCGGACGGCCTACCTAGAGACATTGTGGTGAAACCTCACTTTTATGGAGTTAAAGAGGAGGTCATGAAGGCCTCTAGATCTAACCCCAACCTTTCTATCCAAGGTCACTCTGCTCAGGTCTTCGCTGACTTATCACCCACTACTATACAGAAAAGAAGATCTCTTAAGCCTCTTCTAGAAATTCTCAACAAGTCATCCATCAAATACTGGTGGTCCTTCCCTTTTCGTCTGACTTTTATTTTCAAAAGCAAGAAATACGGCTTTTCCTCATTTCTAGAAGGAGAACAGCTGCTGATCAAGCTCAACTTCATCTCCCTGGATTCTACTTCAGCTTCTCATCACAAGAACGTGGGTCCCTCCAAGAGACCCTCCCCCCAGAGTCCCGTTCTTCCAATGTGGCGGAAACAACAACAGAAGAGAGCCAAGGACTCCCATCTTCCCTGATTTTATTTCCTGCTTTCCTTGCTTTGGGTCCCCAATTTTTTTTTTTTCAAAGACCCTTGAATCCTAACACTCCTCACTGAGGGTTGCTAACATTTGGTTGTCTAATATTGTTTAAAGGCGTAATTTCCTTTTTACTTTATCATTGGGCGGTCTGGGGTTGGCTTTCATCGTTGCCTTCTCCCGGGTTTGGTCCTCTCTGAGGGGGCGGGATGGAGGCCGGCTACAGGCTGCCCCAAATTTTTGTTTTTTTGTATGTTTCGCACAACTTGCTGCAGGGTTATTTTGTCCAACTTTAATGGTTCTGTCGATTCCCCCTCGATTTGACCAAACCTTACGTTAAGGAGCCAGAGGAGACTTGTTTGCGGGTCCCGATGGGTCCATCCTGGTGACCCCGATCTATCCAGTCGGGAGCCTCCGGGGGGGGGTTGAATATATTTTTAGCTCCTGATAATTTTGTATTTTCCGGGTAAGCCATCAGTTTCATTTTTGTTTTGGCTCCAGAGGAGTGGCCGGGAAGGAGGCCATGCTCCTCCCTCTGACTTCGGGATATTTTCGATGTTACTCCCTTGGTCAGATGTAGTTCTGCTGTTTGGGCAGACACTTTTGTCCTTTTTCCTGCTAGTGAGGGGGTCCTCTAGTCCCTTCACTCCCAGGAATTTGGGGGGATTTGGGGCTAGTTTTTGCCGCTCCCCCCTTCTGTTTGTTGTTTTTGCCTCTTTTCAATTTCTTCTGTCCTATCCTATTGTTACCTTTCTGCTTCTATTTTCTCTTTTCAGACACCAGGAAAGTCTCCTTCATAGAGGGCCCCTACGGATCAGCTCCCTATTTGCTTGGTTGGACAGGTCCTTCTATATGCCTGCTCAGGGTTAGGTGAGTCCTTGCTTAGTGTGGCTTGTGGATTGATCTTCACACAGTCCCCATGTCTGCTAATTCGCCTTCGTTTCTGAGAGTGGCATCGCATAACGTACAGGGCCTTAATTCCCCCGTAAAACGGAAAAAATATTTTAATTTAGCCCATTGTCATCATCTAGACATACTCATGCTTCAAGAAACCCACTTCCCAGAGCATTATGTTCCCAAATATATACATTCAAGTTATCCACAGTTCTTTCTAGCAAACGCGCCAGATAACAAGAGAGGTGTGGGAATCTTTTTCGCTAAGCACCTAGCCTTTACCCTTATGAAAGAAATTAAGGACCCAGAGGGGAGATTTATTCTTCTGAAAGGGACCATAGGGGGAGTGACGTATTCTCTCGTGTCCTACTACGCACCAAATACCGGCCAATCTAAATTTCTCCATGGCTTATTTAATCGCATCCTGCCCCTTCTCGAGGGGAATGTAATATTGGGAGGGGACTCTAATCTGGCCCTTGATCCCATGCTCGACAAATCGGGCTCAGGAGCACCCCGCCTAATTCTGCCCCCGAAATATAGCCTTAAGCTCCCTAAACTTCTTTTCTCCATAGGTTTCATAGATATCTGGAGGGAACTAAATCCTAGAGTGAGGGACTACTCTCACTATTCAGCCCCACTTTGGATACCTCTTTTCTTCAAATCCCTCGAATTCCGATATAAAGCCCCC
>BLSH010208437.1:113480-124388 GCA_018402905.1 Glandirana rugosa | reverse complement strand
CATATCCCTGTTCTGATTCTCTCCCCTACTTTGTCCCATCTTTCCAATCTTTGCGATTCGGTTTTCAAACCCCCCAACTTAATCTCAACTCTTCATCCTCTCACTCACTTTTTTCACCCTCAGTTCCCACCCAGTTTAGACATCAGGGCTTTTAAATGGTGGATGGACAAGGGTCTATATCGTATAGGCCATTTTCTATCGCTGGCCGGCCCTTTGTCTTTGTCACATTGCATTAATAAGCTAGATATGCCACTCTCTGAAAAATTTCGTTTTTTTCCAAATACACCATTTCATGACCACCTGGTGGAATTCCAGGAAGGATCACTCAGGCATTACCCCATATGAACAATGGTGTTCGGGAACTGTGGATACAAGAGGCGGTATCTCTTTGATCTACGCTTCACTGATGGAGGACTCATCCAAACCACCATTCGTGGATAAATGGGAAAGGGATCTGAACGTGGAGTGGGATGTAGACAAATTGACCTCATTGTTTTTGCGTTGCTATAAGGGGATCGCTAATATTTCCTTGAAGGAAGCCAATTTAAAGGTATTTACCAGGTGGTATTTGGTACCATCCCGGTGAGCAGCTATGTTCCCTAATTCCTCTAATTTCTGCTTCAGGGGTTGCGAGCATGTGGGCACCTTCCTCCACATGTGGTGGGAATGTCCTCACCTTAGGGGATTTTGGAACAGAATTTTCCACCTGATCCGTAACATCTCGGGCCTTCCAATCCCTCAGTGGCCAGAAATAGCCCTGCTCAACTCTAAACCTGAAGGTCTGTCCAAATCACTATTTAAACTCATCCAATTTATTTTACTGGGTGCCAAGATCACAATAGCTAGGTCTTGGAAACGCCCATCGGTATCCTTCTCTGAGGCTAAAAAGGAAAATATCCTGGATCATGGTTCAGGAAAAGCTGGCCAGCTACATCCTTGATACTTCCCTTAAATTTGATCTTGTTTGGGAACCCTGGAGGAACTACTTGAAAATCCCGGGGTGACCCTTTCCCTTCTACTCCCTCAAATAGCTACCCTGGTGTCTACCTTCCTTTTTTCTCTCTCTAGCTTTTTCTTCTTTTCTATGTTTCTATGTCTGCTTTCCCTTTCATTTTGATTTGATCTCGCTGTCTATTTGCTTGCTAGGGTCAGTATGTTTCATAGGTTGTTCCACCCCTTCCCAACTATGTGGTTGGAGGAGGGTAATGGAAACTCTCTCTAAGTGGCCTATAAAAACGGGTTAAAACTTCAGTTCTCTATGTAATAGCAGAGGTCCTATCCTCAAAAGCTCCTTATTTTATAGGGTTCCCGGAAGGGAGGGTGGTTGGTGCCTGTCCTCCCGGTTACAGTTTGTTCCCAGATGGGGTGATCGGGAGGACGGCGGGACCTCTCCTGCCCAGGAGCTATTTTTTCGCTTTGTTGTTTTACCTTTCATTGCCCTCTGCTCATTTCTGATATTTATAAAAGGTTACTTATAGTTGTACAACAGACAATGTTATCCTGTATTGTAAGCACATGCTTGCATTTCTATGTGTATTTTGTATGAGAGTATAAGTTTAACAGACTCTAGCTCTCTATAATTATCTCTCTTGTTGAACTCAAAAATTTTCAATAAAAAGATTTGAAACTAAAATATCCATGGGGTGGGAAATAATGTGTAAAAAATAAAGTCCTTACTGTGCTTCACGGAACGTGGTGTGAGGAGGTGTATTCCAAACGTATAGATTCCAAAAGGTACACCGCTCTGACACAATGTTGTTTAATACTAGTATAATTGTATGATTGAGATACAATAGTGGATGAGTTTACACTTTTAACAACGTTTTTTATAGTTATATGGGCATTCAATGTGTTTTAACGGAGGTTAGACATACATTCCAACAAGGTGCCCTCCCTGAGATCATCCCAACCACAATAAATTGCATAAAATATGCCCCCTAATAAATTATTTTTTCAAGGAATTTTCTGAAGTGTATGTCCCAGACCAAAATATTTGTGTGGATGAATCCCTTCTCCACTTTACTTGCCGGCTGGGCTTCAAACAGTATATTCTCAGTAAGAGGGCCAGGTACGGGTTGAAACTGAATAAACTTTGCGATAGAACCACTGGATATGTGTATGCCTTCTGCGTGTATGAAGGCAAAGCCTCCCAGATTCAGCCCCCTGAGTGCCCCACATATATCGAAACCAGTGTAAAAATTGTCTGGGACCTTGTATACCCCCTGTTCAAAAAAGGATATCATTTATATTTGGACAATAACTACACCAGCTTGCCCCTTTTGCATCACCTGTACCGTGAAGAAACCCTGACCTGCGGTACCTTCAGAAGAAACAGGAAGGGCTTCCCACAAAATGTATTAACAGAAAGGCTACAAAGCGCGGAATCCGCATTTATGAGGAATGAGGGAGTGTTGGCCATGAAGTGGAGGGACAAGAAAGATGTTCACATCATGTCTACCATCCACAATGACACCTTGGTGGAGATTCAGAGAAGACATGACCCCATTGTAAAGCCTGAATGTGTCCACGATTATAATCAGTTCATGGGGGTTGGTTTTAAATGACCAGATGCTACAACTATATTTATCAACCCGAAATTCCCATTACTGGTATAAAAAAGTTGAATTTCATCTTTTTCATATGGCCATGTTTAATTTGTATGTCTGCTATCAAAAATCAACTGAAAATCAACCCATCACCTACCTCAAATATTTTGAAGACATTGTCACTGCCCTGATTTACCAGCAAGGACCCGCCCCAGGAAACATTTGCTCTGATAGTTTGAATCGACTTCATGAGCAACAGTTTGCCTATAACATCCCCCCACAGAATCAGGAAGAAGATGCCAAAAGAAATGTTGTGTATGCAGCAGAGCAGGAGTTAGAAGAGATACCAGTTATTATTGTCCCCAATGTCCCTCCCAACCTGCCTTATGCATCAGAGATTGCTTCAGAAGTTATCACACAAAAATAAGGGGAACTAATATCTTATGTATAACAGACTGTCATTTCCCCGCTTTAACTACCTGTGTGGATCATTTGCCTGCTACCATGTTTCTACCTTCAACGTTAACTGTCCTGGCCTGTTTACCGACTAGGCCTTTCCCTGCTGTTTTAAACCACGTTTCTGACTTCCATGTGCACCGACATTGGCCTGTTAATCGACCATGTTTTTGCCTGCCACTTGGACTGATCTTTTGCCCTTCTACTTTAGTACACAGGGGTATCACCTAGGTGAGGGGCTTCAAAATAGCATTCTGAGTAGAGAAAAACAGTTTTTGGTTTTCAGTGTTCCCAGAACAGGGTTTGAGTCCGAAGGCTTCAAAGAGATTTGGGTGGGAGAAGCCTCTACCCCTGCCCCCCTGGCCCTAAGCTTGATGGTCCTCCCTGCTGCTTGGACCAATACTTTGGCTGTGCTGACCATATCACTGCCTGTATTGACCCAGAGCTTTATGGACCACGTTTCTTCCTGCTGCCTGGACCAATAATTTGGCTGTGCTGACTATATCTCTGCCTGCTGCCTCTACTGACTATGGACAGTATTTCTGCCTGGACGATTCCTTTTGCTGCTGCTGACCACATCTCTGCCTGCTACTTGGACCAATGCTTTGGCTGTGCTGACAGTATCTCTGCCTGTACTAACTTTGGACAGTATTCTTGCCTGCTGCCTGGACGATTGCTTTTGCTATCGCTGATCACTAGAGTTGAGCGGACACCTGGATGTACGGGTTCGGCCGAACTTCACGGAAACGTTCAGGTTCGGTAGTGAACGTTACCCGAACTTGACCCAGGACCCCGAACCCCATTAAAGTCAACGGGGACCCGAACTTTTCAGCACAAAAATGGCTGTAAAAAAGTCCTGGAAAGTGCTAGAGGGCTGCAAAAGGAAGAAAAATGGGAGATGTTATTAGATCTGCAATCTGTCCCTCAAAGCAGTAGTAATCTCTACCTAGTCCAGTATCAGATCGTTCTGTAATCAGATAGTTCTGTAATGCAGGATGAGATGTTATTAGATCTGCAATCTGTCCCTCAAAGCAGTAGTAGTAATCTCTACCTAGTTATTAGATCTGCAATCTGCCCCTCACAGCAGTAGTAGTAATCTCTACCTAGTTATTAGATCTGCAATCTGTCCCTCACAATCTGTCCCTCACAGCGCTGGCAGGATCCTCTCCCTCCACTAACCTGAGAGCATGTGACATGCAGCACTGTGACTCCAGCCTCATATAGAGGCTGGGTCACATGATGCACTGGCCAATCACAGCCATGCCATTATTAGGCATGGCTGTGATGGCTTCTAGGGAAAACCAGTGAAACGCTTGTTGATTGGCTGCCCTGCAGCTATTCAACATGCGTGATAAAATACCAGAACCCAGAACCCAAACCCGGACTTTTTCTCAAATGTTCGGGTTCGGAACACGGACACCCGAAAGTTCGGTATGGACCCGAACTTTACAGTTCGGGTTCACTCAACTCTACTGATCACATTCCTGCCTGTTGTTTGGACCAATGCTCTCCTCTGTGGACCACTGCACTACTAAAACCACAGGTAATCTTTTGTTAATTGTTATATACATGCTATGTGTTAGAAATATGTAGGGCCTTCGAATTTGTGATCGGTAGTCAGAAAATTATACAGTATGTGTAATTAATGCTCCTAGAACGCCTGGAGGTGCTACTTGGATGTTGGGCCTCTGTACATGGCCAGGCTGTGTAAAAGTCCCACAAATGTGGTATTGCTATACTCAGGAGGAGTAGCAGAATGTATTTTTGGGTGTCAGTGCTATGTGTTAGAAATATCATAGAAATTGACAACTTTGTTTTCATTTTCTTTCCACGTTTTCCGTAAACTTGTGGGAAAAAAATGACATGTTTAATAGACTCATAATGCCTCATAGAATATACCTTGGGGTGTCTTCTTTCCAAAATGGGGTCATTTGTGGGTGTTTCCATTGCCCTGGTGCTCCAGGGCCTTCAAAAGTGTACTAGGTCATCAGGAAATTATATTTGTCATTTATGCTCCTAGAGCGCCTGGAGGTGCTACTTGGATGTCAGGCCTCTGTATGTGACCAGTCTGTGTAAAAGTCTCACACATGTGGTATCACCATACTCAAGAGGATAAGCAGAATGTATTTTGGGTTTTAATTTTACTATGCACATGTTCTGTGCTAGAAATAACTTATAAGTTGAGAACTTTGTGTAAAAAAAAAAATAAAATAAAATTTTCTTTCCACGTTTTCCAAACACTTGTGGAAAAAAATGAACCATTCAAAAGACTCATAATGCCTCACAGAATATACATTGGGGTGTTTGCTTTCCAAAATGGTGTCATTTTGTGGGCGTTTCCATTGTCCTGGTGCTCCAGGGCCTTCAAAAGTGTGATAGGTCGTCATGAAATTATATGTGTAAATTATGCTTGTAGAACACCTGATGGTGCTCCCTGCATGTTGGGCCTCTGTATGTGACCACGCTGAGTAAAAGTCTCACACGTGGTATTGCCATACTCAGGAGGAGTAGCGGGATGTATTTTGGGGTGTAATTGCAAGTATGCATATGCTGTGTGAGGGAAATAACTTGTTAATATGACAAGTTTTTGTAAAAAAAATCTTAATTTTAACAAGAATTGTGGGAAAAAATTACAACTTCAAAAAACTCACCACGCCTCTTAATAAATACCTTGGAATGTCTACTTTGCAAAAATGGGTCATTTGGGGGGTATTTGTACTTTCCTGGCTTGTTAGTGTCTCAAGAAATGTGGTCAATTTTCAACGATTGGCATCATAGCTTGACTCTATAACTTTCACATAGACTAAGGCTGGGTTCACTAAATGGACCGACATTAGGAGCACAAGTCCCATTAGATCATCAAATCAATGATTCACTATGAGAGCCATCTTATCTGATCTGACACAAGTCGGACCCACTTTGGAAAAAGTTCCTGTACTACTTTTGTCCAACTTTGATCCTACTTCAGCAAATTGAATATCATTGAAGTCGGATCATTGTCTTAACTGATTTGACTATGCGACTTGTGCTCTGAGGATCTTGAAGGGGAACTCCATGCCAAATTAAAAAAAAAAAAACAGCATATGTTCCCCCTCCAATAGCGTACCAGGCCCCTCACTCTGGTATGGATTTTAAGGGGAACCCCTAAGCCAAAAAATTGGCGTAGGGGTCCCCCCAGAATCCATACCAGACCCTTATCCGAGTACACAGCCCGGCAGGTCAGGATAGGGGGTGGAGATGAGCGAGTGCCCCCCTCCTGAACCATACCAGTCTGTGTGCCCTCAACATGGGGGGTGGGTGCTTTGGGGCAGGGGTGGCCTGCGCCCCCCACCCCAAAGCACCTTGTCCCCATGTTCATGAGGACAAGGGCCTCTTCCCAACAACCCTGGCCAGTGGTTGTCGGGGTCTGCGGGTGGGGTGCTTATCGGAATCTTGAAGCCCCCTTTAACAAGGGGGTCCCCAGATCCTGGCCCCCACCCTATGGCAATGAGTATGGGGAACGTTGTACCCCTATCCATTCACCTTAAAAAAAAGGGTCAAAAATAAACACACTACACAGGTTTTTAATGTATTCTATTAAGGCAGCTCCGGCGTCTTCTCCCTCTCTGGCTCTTCTCCCTCCTCCGGTGCATTCTTTCTTCTGCTCTTTTGTGGGGTCTTCTTTCTTCTGATGGGTCTTCTTTCTTCTGTTCTTTTGCCGTTTTTTTTTCTCTGCGCTGTCTTCTGCTCTTTTTCTGGGTCTTCTCCGCTGTCTTCTCCCTGTGTTCTTCCTCTGCTCTTCTTCCGATGTTGACTCAACGTGATCTCCCACACTAATGCAGTCTCCGTGCTGTGCATTGACTTATATTGGCATGGGATGGGGCCACCCGCTGATGTAATCTGGAGGCGCCGCCCCCTTATGATGTCACCGCTTGGGGCATGATGGGGTGGTGACACCATAAGGGGGCGGGGCCTCTGAAAGACAAAAGTAGAATCAAAGAAGGGGCGTGGCCTGACACGGAAGGTGATGGACGTACTCTCCTAGAGCTCTGAGAACCCTAGCTCTGCATCCACCGACATCCACGGGACACCAGCACAGGTGAGAGCCTGCAACGTACCAGCAAGCTACCTACCTATCTCCCCACACCACCTCAGACTGAAACTGAACAGAAGGGGGGAGTGGATTGCAGAAAACGGACACTAACAGAGTTCTCTCACAGACAACCGCCGCCATCTTGCGGCCTAGGCCCCCGAGTCGCCCGTGGTCCTTTCACAGCCTTCCACCACCTCAGAGCACTTCCCAGCAGCCCCTCCAATAGCCCCTCGGCCTGCCCAATCGATCCGGCGACCGCCTGGAGCGGCTGGCTTCTAAAAACCGCCCGCAGTACATTGAGGCCTAGTGCCGGCCGGGAAGCCGCGGCCTCGTTTTCCGCCCGCGGCGCGCGGAGCTCACTAGAGCCCCAAGAAGAAGCGGCCTCAGCACCCTCCCCCCCCCCTAGAGGGAGAAGAAGCCACATTTAAGCCACATCTAACCAGCTGCAAGTAGCACAGAAGCCCTGACACCTGACGCGGCGGCCATCTTGGTACACCCACGGCCATTACCTATTCCATCAAGGACATAGTCACAATAAATTCTAAGTCACTATAAATTCTGCACACAACCTTAAGGAGCTCACCCCTGCCACAGCTTCTATCACATTCCTACAGCACAACTGCACCAGTGATAGCACTTAGGGTGTGCCAAGATGGCTGATTAACCCCTTCTCTACTGCAGCCTTAAGGGGAACATCACACGGAGCACACAAAAACGGCCAGATATCTTTTGCCTCAATACTTCTGAACCACCACCATACAACAACACTTTGAGTTTTCTGCCTTGTCATCTCTTACACCAGAACCGCGCAAATTGACAGAATTCTTCCCAGGAGCAACTACCCAAAACTCGCAAGCTAACATCCACGCCGGAAGCAATATGGAACATACCGACCACAACAAAGATGCAATATCCCCGCCACGTTCTACATCACCCCTGATGGACTGCACTACACCTCCTGGAAAAAGATCTTCGGATCCCCAGAAGAGGGCTGCATCATCTCCCTTCTCCCCTCACAACTCACAACCAGCGCCGGTGAGTAAAAAGCACCTTACCTACAAACAACAAAATGCAGCAGACATTGAATTAGAGCATGAGGAAGAACAGAATCCCTCTCTAGCTGCATTACCCACGACCGACAACCGGTCTCAGAAAACACGCTGAAACAAATGCTACTATCTCTACAAAGAGATCTCAGAAGAGACCTAAACAAATCACTGTCACATATCCAGACCCAGATCAATGATTTGGGAGACCGCACTAACACTGTGGAAAACCAGCTCCACACATATGCCACAGCATATAATGATTTAGTAGATGCCCATCAGGCCCAAAAAGAACAAATACAATTTATGTCTGCCAAAATTACTGACCTCGAGGATCGTTCCAGAAGGAACAACCTCAAGATCAGGGGCATTCCAGAAAGCATTACTCCAGCAGACCTTCCAGTCTTCCTTCAACGACTCTTCTCGTCCTTAGGCTTGATGGCTTACAGTATGTATGGTAAAAAAGAAGCAAAGCTTTATTGTATAAACAGTACAACAGTAGAAACAATGCAGAGTACATCAATATTCCACATATATGAAATAATACAAAATGGAATAAAAAGGGAACTAATGATATACCCCCCAACATGGTTTTATGAAGAATTGCAGTGGGATTGAAAAAGCGGTAGATGCAGTGTTCACGTCAGTGAAGGGCCAATGCCACTCGTCAGGAGCCAATGGAACGTGCATAAGAGTATATCTGTAAAATCATACAATATTGTATAACCATAAAGGTTAGTGTTATACCATGGGATAGGGGAGGAATGAAACAATGGAGGCACCTTCCATAGCACTAATGGGGACTAGAACGGCCACCTGCACATCCCGGCGGAGTGGCAAGGGCCCTGGGCCCTGTGCCCAGCATCAAGCCATCCCGGGAGCTGAGGAAGTGAGAACCCGCAGCCTACCAACCAGCACAAAGGGAAAAGCATCAGGTGGTGTGGGAACCAAAAGTACAGAGAGATAGGGGAGCGGAGATGCTGGCAGAGTGAGCTCCCGGGATGGCTTGATGCTGGGCCCAGGGCCCTCGCCACTCAGCTGGGATGTGCAGGTGGCCGTTCCAGTCCCCGTGGGTGCTATGGTAGGTGCCTCCATTGTTTCATATTCCTTCCCTTTCCCATGGTATAACACTAACCTTTATGGTTATACAATATTGTTTAATATTGGTTAAACCATGACGGGGGTATATCATTAGTTACCTTTTTATTCAATTTTGTATTATTTCATATGTGTGGAATATTGATGTACTCTACATTGTTTCTACTGTTGTACTGTTTATACAATAAAACTTTGCTTCATTTTTACCATACATACTGTAAGCCATCAAGTCTCATTCAAAGTCCCAAAAGCTTGTTTGCCATGATCAAAGTCTAGGGATGGAGGTACTGTTCCTTACTGGATCTAGACCTCATTCAAAGTCCCACCCATGTGGTTGCATGGTTCTCCCTTTATTGCGTTGAATTAGGGATGGTGGCTGATGGCTGTATTTATTTTACTTATGCATGGATGAGCTTACATTGCCCATTGAGCTATCCATTTAGGGGGCATACAGAACTACATATCTCTTTCATCATGCACTAATACACACCACCACTTGGAGGGCCCCCCATTGGCACCTATTGGTTTGGATGCGGCGCCTCCCCGTTCCGTTGGGTGTTGGGGGCTCTGGAGCTCTGGTGTCCCTGGCATTTCTGGGATCTGCGATGTGTGCTCGGGCCCTCCCCTCCTTCCCTGCCCAGCTGGACGATTAGGGTGGTGCATCTGACTGAACATCAATGTCACGCCCCATGCCGGATATGCAGCGTCTGATTAGACGCCGTGATCTGACTCGTGTGTTTTCACCTGGTGTCTGCATCGAGGAAACTGGCTATCATGCTGCGGGGCACCACATGGACGCCTGAGTGTAGATGCCACTCCTCGTCCCTAGACACCCACGTGACCTTGGGGGTGGTCCCGCGGCTTCACACCAGCATAAATCAGCGCCAGGTGTCGCCTTCTTGTCTTCCACTTCCTGTGTCTCACGCACTCCGTGTCTCTCTTTCCCAAGACCTCTACTTCTTCCTGGTAGGTGCCCATTTGGTGATGGGCTCTGGTGTCACTCACTATTCACTGCCACTCCTTTCCTGGTCTCCTGCTCTGCCAGGTCCTTCCTGCCACTTTGCACTCATCCAGTATTGTCACTCCAATTTCCTGGTCTGCATCACTTATTCTTCTCACTTTGTACCACCCCCACCTCACTTTTTTTTCTATCTCACTCTGCCAGCACCTCCACTCCCCTATCTCTCTGTATTTTGGTTCCCATGCCACCTGGTGCATTTCCCTTTGTGCTGGTTTGAAGGCTGCGGGTTCTCACTTCCTCAGCTCCCGGGATGGCTTGATGCCGGGCCCGGGGCCCTCGCCACTCTGCTGGGATGTGCAGGTGTATATGAGGGGGGGGGCTGTACCAAATTGGTTACTTCCTAACGTCACCCTAACTTCTTCGCCATCTACGTCACAAGTGCAGTCACTTCCCGGGATGGTTACGGTGAGTAGTCCTCGGTTACTTTGCACGTAGTCTTGTATAGACATTTTAGTATGTTATAACATATTGGTATTTCCAATCATAACATGGTACCCTATCCCCTCCTTATACTTTGTTACCTCCGTGGATGGTATCGTGGGTACCCCTGACCTTGTTGGTGGACGTGTAGGGTCGTCTCACCGCTCCCGGGGCCCGGGCCGTAGTTCGGTAGGGCCCTCGACTCCTTCACTCTTGGGCGTCGGAAGTTTGGTCGTGTTTCCCTTTACG
>BLSH010208437.1:69295-81410 GCA_018402905.1 Glandirana rugosa | reverse complement strand
TCACCCACCAGTGGCCGTGGCCTGTCACCCATCACCCATCAGTGACCGTGGCCTGTCATCTGTCACCCATCAGTGACCACCGTGATTCACCCATGGCCTGACACCCATCAGTGGCTACCGCCAGTCACCCAACACCCATCAGTGACTGTGACCAGTCACCCATCAGTGACCACCACCAGACACCCGTCACCCATCAGTGACCACCACCAGTCACCCATCACCCATCAGTGACCATTGCCAGTCACTTGTCATCCATCAGTGACCACCGCCAGTCACTCATCACCCACCAGTGACCACCACCAGTCACCCGTCAGTGACCATGACCAGTCACTTATCAGTGACCACCACCAGACACCTGTCACCCATCAGTGATCACCACCAATCACCCATCAGTGACCACCGCCAGACACTCGTCACCCATCAGTGACTACCCCCAGTCCCCTGTCACCCATCAGTGACCACCACCAGACACCCATCAGTAACCACTGCCAGTCACCCATCATCCATCAGTGACCACTGCCAGTCACCCGTCACCCCTCAGTAACCATCGCCAGTGACTTCTCACCCACCAGTGACCCCCACCAGTCACCCATCAGTGACCGTGACCAGTCACCTATCAGTGACCACCATCAGACACCTGTCACCCATCAGTGACCACCACCAGTCTCCTGTCACCCATCAGTGACCACCGCCAGTCACCCATCAGTGACCACCGCAAGTCACCCGTCACCCATCAGTGACCACCGCCAGACACTCGTCACCCATCAGTGACCACCGCCAGTCACCCATCAGTGACCACTGCCAGACACTTGTCACCCATCATTGACCACCGCCAGTCACCCATCAGTGACCACAACCAGTCACCCATCAGTGACCACTGCCAGTCACCTGTCATGCATCAGTGACCACCGCCAAACACCTATCACCCATCAGTGACCACCAACAGACACCCGTCACCCATCAGTGGCCACCGCCAGACACCCATCAGTGACCGTGGCCAGTCACCCCTTACCCATCAGTGACCACCGCCAGTCACCCATCAATGACCACAGCCAGTCACCCATCAGTGACCACCGCCAGTCACTTGTCACCCACCAGTGACCACCACCAGTCACTCGACTCCCATCAGTGACCGTGACCTGTCATCCATCAGTGACCACCATCAGACACCTTTCACCCATCAGAGAACACCGCCAGTCACCTGTCACCCATCAGAGACCACCACCAGACACCCGTCACCCATCAGTGAGCACTGCCAGTCACCCATCAGTAACCACCGCCAGACACCCGTCACCCATCAGTGACCACCGCCAGTCACCCATCAGTGACCACCGCCAGTCACCTGTCATGCATCAGTGACCACCGCCAGACACCCGTCACCCCTCATTAACCATCGCCAGTGACTTGTCACCCACCAGTGACCCCCACCAGTCACCCATCAGTGACCATGACCAGTCACCTATCAGTGACCACCATCAGACACCTGTCACCCATCAGTGACCACCGCCAGTCTCCTGTCACCCATCAGTGACCACCGCCAGTCACCCATCAGTGACCACCGCAAGTCACCCATCAGTGACCACCGCCAGACACTCATCACCCATCAGTGACCACCGCCAGTCACCCATCAGTGACCACTGCCAGACATCCGTCACCCATCAGTGACCACCGCCAGACACCCATCAGTGACCGTGGCCAGTCACCCCTCACCCATCAGTGACCACCGCCAGTCACCCATCAATGACCACAGCCAGTCACCCGTCACCCATCAATGACCACCGCCAGTCACCCGTCACCCATCAGTGACCACCGCCAGTCACTTGTCACCCACCAGTGACCACCACCAGTCACCCGACACCCATCAGTGACCGTGACCTGTCATCCATCAGTGACCACCATCAGACACCTTTCACCCATCAGAGAACACCGCCAGTCACCTGTCACCCATGAGAGACCACCACCAGACCCCCGTCACCCATCAGTGAGCACTGCCAGTCACCCATCAGTAACCACCGCCAGACACCCGTCACCCATCAGTGACCACCGCCAGTCACCCATCAGTGACCACCGCCAGTCACCTGTCATGCATCAGTGACCACCGCCAGACACCCGTCACCCCTCATTAACCATCGCCAGTGACTTGTCACCCACCAGTGACCCCCACCAGTCACCCATCAGTGACCGTGACCAGTCACCTATCAGTGACCACCATCAGACACCTGTCACCCATCAGTGACCACCGCCAGTCTCCTGTCACCCATCAGTGACCACCGCCAGTCACCCATCAGTGACCACCGCAAGTCACCCGTCACCCATCAGTGACCACCGCCAGACACTCATCACCCATCAGTGACCACCACCAGTCACCCATCAGTGACCACTGCCAGACATCCGTCACCCATCAGTGACCACCGCCAGACACCCATCAGTGACCGTGGCCAGTCACCCCTCACCCATCAGTGACCACCGCCAGTCACCCATCAATGACCACAGCCAGTCACCCATCACCCATCAATGACCACCGCCAGTCACCCGTCACCCATCAGTGACCACCGCCAGTCACTTGTCACCCACCAGTGACCACCACCAGTCACCCGACACCCATCAGTGACCGTGACCTGTCATCCATCAGTGACCACCATCAGACACCTTTCACCCATCAGAGAACACCGCCAGTCACCTGTCACCCATCAGAGACCACCACCAGACACCCGTCACCCATCAGTGAGCACTGCCAGTCACCTATCAGTAACCACCGCCAGACACCCGTCACCCATCAGTGACCACCGCCAGTCACCCATCAGTGACCACCGCTAGTCACCCATCAGTGACCACTGCCAGTCACCCGTCATGCATCAGTGACCACCGCCAGACACCCATCAGTGACCACCAACAGACACCCATCACCCAACAGTGACCATTGCCAGACACCTGTCACCCATCAGTGACCACCGCCAGACACCCATCACCCATCAGTGACCGTGGCCAGTCACCCCTCACCCATCAGTGACCACTGCCAGTCACCCATCAGTGACCACAGATAGTCATCCGTCACCCATCAGTGACCGTGGCGTGTCACCTGTCACCCATCAATAACCGTGGCATGTCACCCGTCACCCATCTGTGAACGTGGCGTGTCACCAATCACCCATCAGTGACCATGGCCTGTCACCCGTCACCCATCAGTGGCTGTGGCCTGTCACCCATCACCCATCAGTGACCATGGCCTGTCATCTGTCACCCATCAGGGAACACCGTGATTCACCCATGGCCTGACACCCATCAGTGACTACCGCCAGTCACCCATCAGTGACTGTGACCAGTCACCCATCAGTGACCACCACCAGACACCCTTCACCCATCAGTGACCACCACCAGTCACCCATCACCCATCAGTGACCATTGCCAGTACCACCGCCAGTCACTCATCACCCACCAGTGACCACCACCAGTCACCCGTCAGTGACCATGACCAGTCACTTATCAGTGACCACCACCAGACACCTGTCACCCATCAGTGACCACCACCAATCACCCATCAGTGACCACCGCCAGACACTCGTCACCCATCAGTGACTACCGCCAGTCCCCTGTCACCCATCAGTGACCAGGCCAGTCACCCATCACCCATCAGTGACTGTGACCAGTCACCCATCAGTGACCACCACCAGACACCCATCAGTTACCACTGCCAGTCACCCATCATCCATCAGTGACCACTGCCAGTCACCCATCACCCATTAGTGACCATCGCCAGTGACTTGTCACCCACCAGTGACCCCCACCAGTCACCCATCAGTGACCGTGACCAGTCATCTATCAGTGACCACCATCAGACACCTGTCACCCATCAGTGACCACCACCAAACACCCATCACCCATCAGTGACCATCGCCAATCACCTGTCAGTAACCATCATTACCTATCAGTAAACATCACCTGTAAAAGTCTGTATTTTGGGGTGTCATTTTTCCTATGTACATGCTATGCATTGGAAATATATAAATGGACAACTTTGTGTAAAAAATGCGTTTTCATTTTTTTCCCACATTTTTTAAAATCTACTGGAAAAAAAATGACATATTCATAAGACTCATTGGGCCTCATAGATTATACGTTGGGGTGTTTTATTTCCAAAATGGGGTCATTTTGTGGGCAATGCCATTTTCCTGGTGCTCCAGGACCTTCAAAAGTGTAATAGGTGGTTGAGAAATGAGATGTGTAATTTATGCTCGTAGAACGCCTGAAGGTGCTAGTTCAATGTTGGGCCTCTGCATGTGGACAGGCTGTGTAAAAGTCTCACACATGTGGCATTGCCATACTCAGGAGGGGTAGTAGAATATATTTTGGGGTGTCATTTTTGCTATGTGTTGGAAATATCTTATCTTTGGACAACTTTGTGTAAAAAAAATTTTCATTTTTATTCCACATTTTCCAAAAACTTCTGGAAAAAAAATGAACCATTCAAAAGACTTATCATGCCTCATAGATTATACGTTGGGGTGTTTGCTTTCCAAAATGGGGTCATTTTGTTGGCGATTCCATTGTCCTGGTGCTCCATGGCCTTTAAAAATGTGATAGGTCGTCATGGCATTAGATGTGTAATTTATGTCCCTAGAATACCTGACGGTGCTCCCTGCATGTTGGGCCTCTGTATGTGGCTAGGCTGTGAAAAAGTCTCAGTCATGAGATATCGCCACACTCAGGAGGAGTAGCAGAATTTGTTTTGGGGTGTAGTTGCAATTATGCATATGTAATATGTGAGAAATAACTTATTATTTTATTTTTTACAAAATTGTCATACTAATAATAATAATAATAATAATAAACTTCATTTTGCAAAGAATTGTGGGGAAAGATTACAACTTCAGAGAACTCACCATGCAACTTACTGAATACCTTGGAATGTCTACTTTCCAAACAGGGGTCATTTCCTGGCTTGTAAGGGTCTCAAGAAATTAGATAAGCTGTCAGTACATCAGGTGGTGTGATCAGGTATTAATTTCCAATAATTGGCACCATAACTTGTAGACTCTATAACTTACACAAGGACCAAATAATATACACTGATTTGAGTTATTTTTACCAAAGATATGTAGCAGTATAGATTTTGACCAAAATTTCTGAAGAAAAATTACTAATTTGCAAAATGTTATGACAGAAACAAAGAAAAAGGCATTTTTTCACAAAATTGTCAGTGTTTTTTTTTATAGCACAAAAAAATAAAACACCCACTAGTGATTAAATACCACCAAAAGAAAGCTCTATTTGTGTGAAAAAAGGATGCAAATTTCATATGGGTACAGTGTTGCATGACTGAATAATTGTCATTCAAAGTGCGATAGCGTTGAAGGCTGAAAAATGGCCTGGGCAGGAAGGGTGTTTACGTGCCCAGTATTGGGGTGGTTAAAAAAGAGTAGTTTGTTTTAAATCATTAGTCTTTCTTTGTCTATAAAAAAGATTTTTTATTTAGAAGTGACCTATGAATTAGTTCTATTGCATAAATATCTTGCGAGACACAATTCAGCATTGGATCAAAGTTTGCTTTTTTCCCTATCTCAACTGTTTAAAGTATTACTATTATCTAGTTTATACCTGTGTTATATTGAGCTGGCCTGCAATTATGATTTTAATTTGAATTTGATTGCAATCTTTTTTTTTGGTTTTGTTTTAGACACACTAAAGGAACCTTCAGCTGCCTTGTAAATGTGATGACTGACTTTCTGGTGTGTTGCTGTACTTTAAGGGAAGTGTGCACAGATCAGCTCTGCATTTTTTTTGTACTTATTACACATATAAATTGTGTATTTACCCGACCAAAATAAAATCTGTTTATTGTGAGGGTTTACACTTTAAAAACCATACCTGTTCTTTTATATATATACTGTATATAGTGTGTAAAGTTCTGGAACCTTAAAGCCAGGAACCCTAAAAACATATATAATACTTATATTATTATTTTAAAAGCTATCCACAGTCAAATAACTGTTACTTGATTCATCTAATATCGGTTGTGACATAAATTATAAATGATTTAACATTTAATTTAAAATGTATGCCAGTAAAAATATATAAATAGCACACACATATGCAGTACATCTCTGGAATGCATGCATATTTCTCTGTTTTGTCCAAAAAAAACTATTAAACAACCAAAAATCCAGTATGCTTCTAACTTCCTGTTTGAGCAAATAACACAGTGGGGGTCATTTACTATAGCACTGGGCACTATTTTGCGGCAAAATTACAGAGATCATGGTAAATAGCCCTAAAATGCAGCAAATCACGGTAATTAGCACTAAACCGGTATTCACCATAGCGCTGGCGGCAAAATACTCCCAAACTCAAATTTACAATAGCGCCCAGGTAACACCTGGGGAAGTGCACATGGAAATAATGTATAGAGCATGATATAATAACCTAATTTGTACTAAAATATGCGGTATATTGTTTAAAGATAATCTGCTTTTAGACTGTGTGAAAAACTGATTTCTACCCTGAAATATCTTTAAAAGTCTGAGAAGAAATAAATTCCCTGTCTCTTTACAACTAGGTTCACAGCACAGCTGAGCACAACTGAGCATGCTCAGACATGAAACTACTCTCATTTTAACTCCCGTGGAGTATTTACCGAGTGCTATAGTAAATACCAAAATTAGCGCTGTTTTAAAGAGAGTTTTTTGGGAGTCAAAATGGGAGTTATGTAGTTCCAGCCATTGATTATAATGGTACAATTGTAACTTCCCCAAATAAATCATTTTCATGTTGAGATGAAATGTATCTTTCTTTCAAAGAAATTGTCCTTGCAACAATGTTGCTTTTTCATCATCTATTTTGTTTTAAGAATGCTAGAATGTGTAATGTTTCAATGTTTTGTTAAAATATTTTTTTCTCTGTCATTTTCACTCGTTGATGTCCAGCTCACCAAACTATTTCCCCAAACTCACACCACAGATATCTTTACAAACCACAAACAATACCATTGTTGATGTAATTTTAAAATGGGTCTCAATTATTTATTTTTTATTATTTCTAAATTATCCTAATTTGTGCCCAAAAATGTGATATGTGTACCAACATCAGAAATAAAAATGTAATTCCCAAAAATCAGAGGGTAACATCACTATTGTACACTCACACACCAAGAACCACCAAATATCACAGAATAAATCAAGAAGAATTACTCCTGACTAATGTAATTCCACCACGTCAGTGGCTCACAAGGTAAGACAACTGCCTAGCAATGCTGAGTTCCTGAGTTCAAATCCCAAACATGCCACCTCATGTAAAGATGTTGTTTGTTCTCCCTGTGTTGTTAAACATAACTCCTGACACAGAGCCTTACCTAAATTATGTCTAAATGTAGTATTTATTAGGGATGGGCCCCCGGTTCGAGTTCGCAGGAAATTCGAGTGGCCCATAGTGCAGTGAAATTGCGTGGAAATGCTGCCCGCTGATTGGCTAAAGCATGCATATGACCTGCATGCTTTGGTCAATCACAGCATGCTCTGCTGTGAGAGCAATGATTGGCCAAAGGCAGGGTGCCTATGGCCAATAATGAACATGGGGTTTCAGTCCACGCCTACACTATATAAAGCCGCTTGAACAGCAGCTTTATGTAGTGTGTGTGGGTAACGTGCTGGAGAGAGAGAGTTTAGCTAGTGGCATGTAGTGTAAAGAGAGATACTAGGTAGACAGTGCAATCTGTATACAGTTAGTGCAGGCAGTGTAGACCATATACAGGCAGTGTAAGAATATACAGTATCTCACAAAAGTGAGTACACCCCTCACATTTTTGTAAATATTTTATTACATCTTTTCATATGACAACACTGAAGAAATTACACTTTGCTACAATGTAAAGTAGTGAGTGTACAGCTTGTATAGCGGTGCAAATTTGCTGTCCCCTCAAAATAACTCAACGCACAGCCATTAATGTCTAAACCGCTGGCAAAAAAGTGAGTACACCCCTAAGTGAAAATGTCCAAATTGGGCCCAATTAGCTATTCCATCCCTGGTGTCATGTGACTATGTGTTATCACTCTCACTTTCTCATACTGGTCATTGGAAGTTCAACATGGCACCTCATGGCAAAGAACTCTGAGGATCTTAAAAAAAGAGTTGTTGCTCTACAAAAAGATGGCCTAGGCTATAAGAAGATTGCCAAGACCCTGAAACTGAGCTGCAGCGCGGTGGCCAAGATTATACAGCGGTTTAACAGGATAGGTTCCACTCAGAACAGCCCTTGCCATGGTTGACCAAAGAAGTTGAGTGCACATGCTCAGCGTCATATCCAGAGGTTGTCTTTGGGAAATAGACGTATGAGTGCTGCCAGCATTGCTGCAGAGGTTTAAGGGGTGGGGGTCAGCCTGTCAGTGCTCAGACCATATGCCACACACTACAAATTCCAAAAGGAAGCTTCTTCAAGAGATGATGCAAAATAAATCCTGCAGTTTGCTGAAGACAAGCAGACTAAAGACATGGCTTACTGGAACCATGTCCTGTGGACTGATGAGACCAAGATGAACTTTTTGATTCAGATGGTGTCAAGCGTGTGTGGTGGCAACCAGGTGAGGAGTACAAAGGCAAGTGTGTCTTGCCTACAGTCAAGCATGGTGGTGGGATTGTCATGGTCTGGGGCAGCATGAGTGCTGCCAGCACTGGGGAGCTACAGTGCATTGAGGGAATCATGAATGCCAACGTGTACTGTGACATGCTGAAGCAGAGCATGATCCCCTCCGCTCTGAGACTGGGCCACAGGGCAGTATGCCAACATGATAACAACCCCAAACACACCTCCAAGAGGACCACTGCCTTGCTAAAGATGCTGAGTGTAAAGGTAATGAACTGGCCAAGTATGTCTCCAGACCTAAACCCTATTAAGCATCTGTGGGCATCCTCAAATGGAAGGTGGAGGAGCGCAAGGTCTCTAACATCCACCAGCTCCGTGATGTCATCATGGAGGAGTGGAAGAGGACTCCAGTGGCAACTTGTGAAGCTCTGGTGAACTCCACGCTTAAGAGGGTTAAGGCAATGCTGGAAAATAATGGTGGCCACACAAAATATTGACACTTTGGGCCCAATTTGGACATTTTTTCTTAGGGGTCTACTCACTTTTATTTCCAGCAGTTTAGACATTAATGGCTGTGTGTTGAGTTATTTTGAGGGAGCAGCAAATTTACACTGTTATACAAGCTGCACAAAGTGTAATTTCTTCAGTGTGAAGTGTGTACTCACTTTTGTGAGATTCTGTATATAATCTGCTGCCTTTAGTGTGGACAATATACAGCTCATTCAGTGTATAGTGTATAGAGTCCGTTCAGGCAGTGTAAGAATATGTATGTACTGTAAATAGTAAATATATACAGTGGGTACGGAAAGTATTCAGACCCCCTTACATTTTTCACTTTTTGTTACATTGCAGCCATTTGCTAAAATCATTTAAGTTAATTTATTTTCCTCATTAATGTACACACAGCACCCCATAGTAACAGAAAAACACAGAATTGTTGACATTTTTGCAGATTTATTAAAAAAGAAAAACTGAAATATCACATGGTCCTAAGTATTCAGACCCTTTGCTGTGACACTCATATATTTAACTCAGGTGCTGTCCATTTCTTCTGATCATCCTTGAGATAGTTCTATACCTTTATTTGAGTCCAGCTGTGTTTGATTATACTGATCGGACTTGATTAGGAAAGCCACACACCTGTCTATATAAGACCTTACAGCTCACAGTGCATGTCAGAGCAAATGAGAATCATGAGGTCAAAGGAACTGCCTGAAGAGCTCAGAGACAGAATTGGGGCAAGGCACAGATCTGGCCAAGGTTACAAAAAAATTTCTGCTGCACTTAAGGTTCCTAAAAGCACAGTGGCCTCCATAATCCTTAAATGGAAGACGTTTGGGATGACCAGAACTCTTCCTAGAGCTGGCCGTCCGGCCAAACTGAGCTATCGAGGGGAGAAGAGCCTTGGTGATAGAGGAGAGGAGAGAAGAAGAACCCAAAGATCACTGTGGCTGAGCTCCAGAGATGCAGTCGGGAGATGGGAGAAAGTTGTAGAAAGTCAACCATCACTGCAGCCCTCCACCAGTCAGGGGGTTTATGGCAGAGTGGCCTGATAGAAGCCTCTCCTCAGTGCAAGACACATGAAAGCCCGGATGGACTTTGCTAAAAAACACCTGAAGGACTCCAAGATGGTGAGAAATAAGATTCTCTGATCTGATGAGACCAAGATAGAACTTTTTGGCCTTAATTCTAAGCGGTATGTGTGGAGAAAACCAACCACTGCTCATCACCTGTCCAATATAGTCCCAACAGTGAAGCATGGTGGTGGCAGCTGCAGGGACAGGACGACTGGTTGCAATTGAGGGAAAGATGAATGCGGCCAAGTACAGGGATATCCTGGACGAAAACCTTCTCCAGAGTGCTCAGGACCTCAGACTGGGCCGAAGGTTTACCTTCCAACAAGACAATGACCCTAAACACACAGCTAAAATAATGAAGGAGTGGCTTCACAACAACTCTGTGACTGTTCTTGAATGGCCCAGCCAGAGCCCTGACTTAAACCCAATTGAGCATCTCTGGAGAGACCTAAAAATGGCTATCCACCAACGTTCACCATCCAACCTGACAGGACTGGAGAGGATCTGCAAGGAGGAATGGCAGAGGATCCCCAAATCCAGGTGTGAAAAACTTGTTGCATCTTTCCCAAAAAGACTCATGGCTGTATTAGATCAAAAGGGTGCTTCTACTAAATACTGCGCAACGGGTCTGAATACTTAGGACCATGTGATATGTGAGTTTTTCTTTTTTAATAAATCTGCAAAAATGTCAACAATTCTGTGTTTTTCTGTCAATATGGGGTGCTGTGTGTACATTAATGAGGGCAAAAAAGTAAACTTAAATGATTTTAGCAAATGGCTGCAATATAACAAAGAGTGAAAAGTTTAAGGTGGTCTGAATACTTTCCGTACCCACTGTGTATATATATATATATATATATATATACACACACACATAGTGTAGACTATATATATATACACAGCTCGTTCAGTGTCATTTTTTCTTTTTTCTTTTATTGCATTTTAATGTAAATAGAAGGTCTGAGGTCTTTTTGACTCCAGATCTCATATTTAAGAGGTCCAGTCATGCTTTTTTCTATTACAAGGAATGTTTACATTCCTTGTAGTAGAAATAGAAGTGACACAATTTTTTTTAAATGGACAGTGTAAAAATAAAAAATAACAAGTAAAATAAACAATAAAAAAAATTTAAAGCACCCCGTCCTGCCGAGCCCTCGCGCAGAAGTGAACGCATAAGTAAGTCCCGCCCACATATAAAAACAGAGTTCAAACCACACATGTGAGGTATCACTATGATCGTTATAGTGAGAGCAATAATTCTAGCACTAGACCTCCCCTGTAACTCAAAACTGGTAACCTGTAGAAATTTTTAAACTTTCTCTCTCTGTAGCTCTATCCCTTCTTGTTTACCCACATTTATATTCAGGGCTTCGAACTTACTATAATTGATTTTGAAGTTCGATATTTCCCCATATGTTTTCATTACTTTCATTAAGTTAGGAATAGTATCCCTCGACTTACTGACATAGATTAATATATCGTCTGCATAAGCAGCTATCTTATGCTCCTCTTCTCCTATTTAAACCCCCTTATATCCTGGTTGTTCCTAATTGCCACCAGGAGAGGTTCCATAGAAATAACGAACAAAACTGGGGACAAAGGACATCCCTGCCGTGTCCCATTTTTCATTTCAAAGGGAGGAGACAGAGACCCATTTATTCTCACCTTCACTTTAGGGTGGTTATATAGTGCCAAAAACCGCGGTCAGTAAACTTAGGAACTTGGTACAGAGACATTAACGTTGTTCCAGGTTCAATAGGGACAGTTATCTACGGTTTTTCCGAAAACTGTCCCATCTGACCCCTAAGTACAGAGTCTGAAACCTTTGTTAACCATATCCTTCATCCTACCATGTCGCCAAAAACCGTGATATATTGGTGGGATTTCACTTCCACTCTTATTTACCCAGAGACAGAGGAGGGAAACTTTACTTTTTACCCTGTGCCGTCCCTACAGGAAACAGGGG
>BLSH010208436.1:10329-27092 GCA_018402905.1 Glandirana rugosa | reverse complement strand
ATAGTTGATGCACCGAGAGTATTTGTAGTTATGTTTAATTGCACCTAACCATTGTGCGTCTGAATAGCTCCTGCCCGTTTCTTCTTCCCATTTCTGTAAAGATGAAGGTTTGCTAAACTTGGATTTGGAGTTTAAAGTGTTGTAAATCAATGAAATGCCTTTGGATTTGGGATCTATGGAATTTAGGAATTTCCAAATAGACTCGGTGATTCTGTAATCTCGAAATGCTTGTGGGCGCAGTAGCGAAACTATCCGTAAATAGGAAAATTTTTCAGAATTGGGTAAGCCATAAGCAGATGATATATTCAGGAAGGATCTAAGATTGTCACCTTCATATAGATCTTGGAGATTATTTACGCCTTTGTTTTTCCATAGTGACAGGTCTATGTCTGGTATACACCATTCAATGATCTCTAGGGGGTTTGGAATTTTTATGGATAAATCGGGTAGGTCAGCTTTCTGAAGATTGTGTATAACATATATCCAAGCCTGAACAGTGGCTAATATTGTGGGATGGTCTGGAGGTATGCCCCTAGGATTATGTGTTCCAGACATTAGAAAGGATAGTGGAGATTTATTTTTCATCCACGCCCTTTCAAGTTGGAACCAAGGCTTGGGAGGGAGATTGTTGAGCCAGGATTTAAGTTGATCCAAGATCGCGGCCATGTAGTAGTCTTTAAGGTCCGGGAGGCCTAGGCCTCCCACCGAGGCATGCTTCCTCTGCATACCCGGTGGGTACCTTGCTTTTTTACCGTCCCAAATGAATTGAGATACAAGTTTTTGCATGGTGGAGAAAAAAGTATTAGGTATTGGGATGGGAATGGTTCTGAACTTGTACAATAGTTTTGGTAGGAGATACATTTTATAGGCTGCTAGTCTTCCGGACCACGAAAGGTAGTAAGATTTTATTCTGTTCATTTCTTTCTGCAGCTCTGGAATGAAAGGTTCAAAGTTTACTTTATATAAGTTCTTAACTGGGAACGTTAATTTGACACCGAGGTAGGGCAATGAGGAGTCCAGCCAACAGTAGGGAAATTTCCGGGAGAGCTCTAGTTTCGTTTTGGGGCTGATAGCTATACTCAATATTTGTGACTTGGATGCGTTGATTTTGTAATATGCTATCTCACTAAATTGTCTTAGAGTCTCATGAACCTCCGGCAAAGAAGTAATCGGGTCTGTGACTGATAATATAACATCGTCTGCAAATAGCGAAATAGTATGTTTATGACCCTGAGAGGGGATGCCTTTTATATTTGGGTTGGATCTGATTTTCTCCGCCAGAGGTTCCATAAGCAGGACAAAAATTATCGGAGATAGGGGGCACCCCTGCCTGGTACCGTTAGTAATTTTAAAATTCCTCGAGAATAGCCCTTCTGTAAATACAAATGCTGAGGGTGTGGAGTAGAGAGCTGAGATCGCTGACAAGATCTGACCATGCATACCAAATCTACGGAGAACCTCTTTGAGATTGCCCCAGTGGATCCTATCGAAGGCCTTCTCCGCATCCAAAGCAAGAAGCAGAGAAGGCCTTCCTGAACCCTCCATGGAATGTAAAAGATTTATCATCCTTCTCATGGCATCAGAGGCCTGCCTGCCCGACACAAAGCCCACCTGATCTGGGTTTATCAGGTGTGGAAGAAGTCTGCTTATTCTATTCGCCAGTAACTTGGCATATATCTTTACATCCACATTCAGTAAGGAAATAGGTCTGAAATTTTTTGGATCATTTGGCTCTTTCCCTGGCTTGGGAAGAGTGACAATTGTTGCAGTCAACATTTCCAGAGGAAATTCGGCAGTGGAAGCTGCAGTCTGAAAGACCCTCAACAAGTAAGGGGACAAAATTTCTGAGAAAGATTGGTAGTACTCAGATGAGTACCCATCAGGACCTGGGGATTTATTTTTTGGTAGGCATTTAATTATTGCTGCCAATTCGTGTTCCGAAAAGGGTTGGTTCAATTTATCAAGATCCTCATATTTAACAGCAGGGAGAGTCACCGACTGTAAAAAATCAGAGATAGTATGGGATGTAGGCTGTGGAGTACCAGGATCTCTATTCAGGTTGTACAGAGATTCGTAGTAATCGCAAAAGGCATTGGCGATATCAGCTGGGTTGTAAACCTTAGCTTTCGTGATAGGGTTATACATGTAACTGATTTTTTGTTTGATTATTGTGTCCTTCAATTGAGTCGCTAAGTGCTTCCCTGCTCTGTTGCCATACCCATACGAAGCAGCCCTCAATTTTTTGACGGCTCGTTCATGTTGGCATAACAACAGGGATCTGAGTTCTTGTCTTTTGTAGAATAGTTGTTCTCTAATTGTTTGTGAGGTGGCGGATTTATTGTTTCTTTCTAATTGTGCGATGGAGGATAGAAGGTCTCTCAGCTGCCGCTCCCTTCGCCTTTTAATTTTTGTAGACAGTTGAATAAGTATGCCTCTAACATAAACTTTGTGCGCATTCCATAAGGTAAAGGGATCCTCGACCGAGGGGGCATTAATTGTAAAGTATTCTTTCAAAGTGTCCGATAGCAGTTTTCTATATTCAGGTTGAGAAAAAATGAGGGTGTCATTTCTCCATCTATTTGCCCTAGTCTCGGCCCGAAGATCCCCCACCGTCACGGAAACTGGCGCGTGGTCAGACCAGGTTATGTTATGAATTTCAGACTTAGTTACATTCTGCAATAGGAACCTATCCACCAAGAATAAATCTATTCTAGAGACTGTTCGGTGAACATTTGAAAAGAAGGTAAAATCTCGCTCATTAGAGTGCTGACATCTGCAGACATCGTATAATTTCGCTGTAATAAGAAATTTGTCCACAGAGACTCTATGCTTTTTGGGCCTTGCATGGCCGGAGAAGTCAAGGTCTTTGTTTGGAATGGCGTTGAAATCTCCGCAGATGATTGTATGGCCTTGTTGTATACGGATAACTTTTTTCCAGAGTTTATTCAGGAAGGAGATTTGTTTAGTATTGGGTAGATATATGTTAACTAAAGTGTATTTAGTTCGGTTGATTTCACAGATAACAATTAAGAATCTCCCTTGAGGATCTTCTACTTTATCCAATATGGAGAGATGTAGAGAGTCTTTAAATGCAATGGCCACTCCTCTTTTTTTACATGGTGCATTGGACATTAGGACAAGAGGGAATTTTTTGTGTTTGAATGTGGGAGGGTTGTGAGAGTTGAAATGAGTTTCTTGAAAACAGATAATATCGCACTTTAAATTGCTCGCTTCTTTCCAGGCCAGCTGTCTTTTAAAAGGGCTGTTTAGACCTTTAACATTTAGTGAGGATATGCGGAATGGCATTGTGTCGTCTGCCGTGGGATGTTAAAACAGAGTTCGGGTAACAGTTAGTGAGAGGTAAGAGCTGGTGTGTTGAATGAGGGATTCCTCTGGTGCTATGTTGTCTGGGGCTGGTCAGCGATGATAGGTGAAGTGGGATTCCAATGTAATTTACAAAGTGGTCCCCGAGCACACTCTTAGAGAGGTTGGAGGGTATTCTTTCAAAGCTGCGGGTGCAAACGGTGCAACAGTAGGTAGGTAAGTGGTGTAGACAGATGAGAAAGGAGAATGTCCAGTAAAAAATAGGCGATTCTTTATGAATCTGTGTGGTTAATTGACCACTCAACTTGGGGGGATAGAGAGAGTAGATATGACTGGTTACCTCCAGTAGGCTGCCAGAGCCAGTGTTGAGACTATGTCAAAGATTCTCCAAGATCATTCAGCGTCGTTGTCTATATCTTCATTCTGGGAGGTAGCAATGTCCGGAGGTAAGTTGTTAGAGATCTCTTGGTTCTGCAAAATGTTCCACTTCTGCAAGAGAGAGAGCCCTTCCTTCACTGTTGTGATCACAAATGTTTTTTCTTCTTTTGTAATTAGCAATTTGGCTGGGTACAGCCATCTGTAATTGATACTGTGGTTGTTCAACGGTTTTGTGATCATGGCTAGTTGTCTTCTTTGCTGTAAGGTAAAGGCTGAAAAGTCATTAAAGAAAGACAGTTCTTGTAGGTTATCTGGAAGGTTGTCTCTGTAGCTTATAGCCCTCATGAAACGATCTTTGGTGTGGAAAAAGTGAACTCTTGCTAATGTATCCCTTGGGAGATGCTCTGGGATGTGTTTAGGCCTGGGGAGTCTGTGAATACGGTCAATAATGAGATCCTCAAGTGGAGCCTCTGGTAAGGCCTCACGGAGCACGTTTTTGAAAAATTTGTGCAGGTCTGTGGGTTTGATCGATTCAGGTATCCCCCGAATCTTAACATTATTGCGCCTTGAGCGATCCTCCAGGTCAGCAAGTTTCATTTTCATTTGCCAGAGTTCATCTTCCCTCTCGTTGTGGGCATCCACTAGTTCATTAAATGTGGACGCAAAGGAGCCCATTTTAGATTCGATGTGTGAGACTCTGTTGCTGACCTCCTTTACTTCCGATTTGAACTGTGTTGCTAAAGACATAATATCTGTGTGGATAGTAGATCTCAGGGACATTAACATGTCTTTCAGTGTCGTATCTAGGACCGGTATATCAGCAGTAGGAAAGTTAGAAATAGAATCTTGTAATTCTCTAGTGTCGTCCAGCGAAATATTAAAGTCATTGGTTAGGGAAGTATTAGGAGAGGGGTCATTCATTTTTTGTTTGGATTTTGCTGGGCTGGCTGAGGGAGAGGTGTGAAGCTCCTCCTCATCCTGTAAAAGTTTAGATAAATCCGTAGGCTTATGTTTAAGACCATACCTGGTCTGATCTGTTGGTTGCTGCATTGGGTGAAGGTTGTCACCATTGTTAAATAGTAGGTGTTTGTTGGGGTGAGAAAAAAAGTCTGTAATTTTTCCTGGTTTTGATCCCTCTCTCTTCTTTTTGGACGGCATGAGTGTATATAAATGGTGTGGCAAGGTTCAAATTGTGCCGGATACACCAGTCTCTAGTATTAGTGAGATGTCTGGCAGCCTTGACGGAGATTATAAGTGCACTACATGTTGGTTTATGTTATATATCTCCAATTGATCAGGTATTAAGGAGGAAGAGCATGCATAGAAGACAGTTCTTGTATTATATAGTGTAGGTAGGAGAGACAATATCGCAAGTTCAGGTGTACCAAGATGGCCGCTGTAAGACCATGAGTCAGATCCGAGATATATATTGGGACTAGTGAGCTGGATCAACTGGCACCTCTGGTACTTCTCTTCCACTATTAAATATGAAAGTTATATGATGGAACTTTTTTTTGATTGTCCCGTGCTCATGAGGTGTGGGGTAGGCTTTATCAGCAGAGGGCTCCGAGTCACCCCAGGCCGCTCTACAAGCAGTTCAATTAAGTGAGATAAATTGAGTCTGCAGGGGTGGATTCTGCTTTATATATAGATACAAGGGTCCGCACACTGTCCCTATGTCTCCCGATCATCCAGGGAAGTTCCGCAATGCAGACCGGAACGGCCGTTCCGACTAGGCCGCAAAAGCCGCGGCCTAAATTTTTTGGCTCCGGACCGCCGATCGCGGCGGAACTTCACAATCTTGTTCTTGAAAGTATGGAGAAGGTATATTACCTTGACTGTGGGCTTCTAGTTGTCTCAAGGCCACTGATGCAGGCAGATTGTTAGTTGATGATCCGGAGCTCTGTCTCCACACGTCTTGCCTCATCCGCGGCTAGCCACGCCCCCCCTTGCTTGTATATATTGAATAGGACAATTATTTAAATTCAAATTACATGTTTTTCTAAGATTAACTAACTACAAGGAAATCATTTAAACATCATGATTTTCATACTTGTAATAAGTTTTAAATTACTTATGTGAAGTAATGTACATATGTGTCCCAAAACTTTAAAGCACCAGTGTCAGGAACCATGAATCTGACCAAGACAGAAGTGCAGTAAAATCACACTTTTTAATAAAAAGGTAAAATGATATAAACAGAGTAAGTTTTCAACATCCCGCTTGATCCCCTCATAGACACTTTCATAGATAACAGCCATATCACATACCGAGCCCTCCGCCAAATGAAAAAATCCATCCTGATGACGTCCGTGATGACGCTCTATTACGAGAGTGAAATGCGTTGACGTCATATCTGGTCCGTTGCAGCCGTCCACGTCACATCCGCCCATGGTGGAAGGGAGCCGGTGGAACACACGCTGTCTACATACTGTTGTAAACCAGGCGATTGTTTCTTCATATGTCCTGTAAGTACGTTTTAAAGATTGCACAATAAAGTGCTCATTTTACAGTCTACACTATGAGGATCTCCTTGTTAGTCTGAGCTGTTTAGATCGCATCTCCTTGCTGAAATTCCTTTTTGGGTATTCGATTGTTCAGTTTGTCCAGTCAAGCATCGCCCTCACCAGTATCTAGCGCTTCTGACCTCTGACCGAAAAGCAGCAGGTCTAGTTTCTCTGGTGAGTGGGGACACAAAGGGGTTCTGGCACCCGTCACTCTGCACCCAGATTGTTTTTGGAGCACTTTTGAAGCACATTGTCACTTTGAAGCACTGAAAACACTTTAAGACTTTTTTGTATTTATATTGTGTATGATTTATATACATGGACACTTATTAAGTTTCGACATTTTGTTTTTTCACATTGTTCAAATACGTTTAATTATATTTGGCATTAACACAGGGAAGGCGCTGCTTACCGTGTGGGTTACAAACATAGCTTTGCCTAATCCACTTACCAGGAACTAATTGCAACTCGTAAACTCCTATTAGAGGAGATAAATCGAAAACTAAAGAAAAAATATACCCTACCACAGAAGCTCTTTTATGAGCACAGTAACAAAAGTGGACACTTGCTGGCCCAAGCCCTCAACGTAAAAAAGGCCTTCAGGGTCCATAAAGAAAAGTAACCCAAGTATAGCGGAAGAATTTAAAAAAAATCTGCACAGATTTATATAATATATCCACCTCTGAAACGCAACCACTCGAATCTGCTGATAGGCACATCATTATTCAAACCTTCTTAGAGAAAAACTGCCCTAGATTTGCGAAACCCGACACAGTAAAAGACCTCGACGGCCCAATCACCAAGAATGGAAAGTTGCCATAAAAAAATTAAAATCTGGGAAAAGCCCTGGTCCCAATGGTCTTCAAGCAGCTTATTACAAGACCTTCTCAGATACTCTGGCTTCTCCCTTCCTCAAAGCCTTCAACACCATATCAGCCGAATGCCCCATGAACCCAGGCCTACTAGAAGCACATATTGTAGTTATACCAAAGGATGGCAAGGACCCCAATCAAACAGTAAGCTATAAACCAATCTCATTATTAAATTTAGATATCAAGATCTTTTCCAAAATCTTAGCGAACTGTATACTCCCGCTCCTTCCCCCCAACATCTCCCCCAACATATAAAAAAGCCTGCACCGACTATCTGGGGGGCAACAAAAAAACAAGAATTAAATATCACTCTCTCACCCTTCCCAAACAAAAAGAAGGCATAGGTCTTCAAGACTTCAAAAACTATTACACTGTGTGCCACTTGACAAGAATCCTGAGCTGGCATGCTCATGAAAATGAGAAGGACTTAGTCAAAATTGAAAACTCCTTCACCACAGTCCCGCTAAGACAGCTCCCATGGACCCTACCCAAACATATTCCACCAGAAATCAAAGGCCATCCCCTCATAGGCCCTACCCTGCGGTGCTTTCAACTCATCTGCAAATCCTCAGACATATCTTCAACACCGGGGCCCCTTACCCCACTACGCCTTAACCCCAACTGCAACCCCAAATGCATAAATCTTTCCTGGTAAAATCATGGCCACACACACAGGTCAGAATCCACCAATTTTTATCACAAGGGAAACTTCAAAACAGAGAAGACCTCCCACTAAAAGAAGGAGGCACACAATGCCTCACATGGGACTACACCCTAATTTTGCACTATATATACACTCCCTAGACAGAAAATTCAAGATTATAAGACCACTCTCACCCTTCGAATCCATGTGTACAGGAAGCCACTCTCAAAAACATAATGCATTCACTCTTATTTGAGGAGACCTCTCCCAACACGGGAATAGCATGTAAAGCTTGGGAGAGTGACTTATCTATATCCATCTCCCCTGACAATTGGGAACACATAAACTGAACAATACTCAAGGGCTCCACACAAGAAAATGGATACAAGTTCTTAACGTGGTGGTATCGCACCCCTACACTTCTCCACAAATTCAACCCAAACATCCCAGATACCAGTTGGAGATGCAAACAAAACAAAGTAACTCTACTACACATTCTGTGGAGCTGCCCCAGTATTCAACCCTTCTGGTTTGAAGTCCACAAAATCATTAAAGAAGTAACAACCTATACAATAGACTTCTCCCCTGCACAATTTCTTCTTCATATCACTTCCCCACCCAACAAACTCTACCTCAAGTCCCTCACCATGCATATGGTAAAGGCTGCCAAACAATGTATCCCAATTCACTGGGGCTCCCCACACTCCCCAACAACCAAAGAATGGTTACAAAGGATCGACAGAATCGCAGAGATGGAAAGGTTAATAAGCATTGCCCACGACACTCCGGCCAAATTCTCAACTAAATAGGCATGCTGGTCCCACTTCAACACAACCACAGGTTACAAGAATCATTTAAAAATGACACACTATCGAGGGGGCGTGGCCGGCAGCTGAGGAGAATGGCTGCGTGAGGAGAGAGCTCCACCAGTATCCCCGTGAATCCAGCGGCTAGAAACGACATCCAGCAACCAGTTTCACTGGAACCCTCCACAGACCGTCCAGCTACACAACCAGTGCAAAATGGGCAGAGGAAAAGGAGCCCAAGGCCCGAGAAAGCTCATGGAGTTCTTTGGAACGGCAGGCATGACAGGGCCGCAAGATGGTGCCGGGCCGCGTGACTCTGAACGGGACACAGGAGACGGCGGCCCTGAAGCCCCCAGAAAGTGTCCCAGAAACGCTCCGTGGAACACAGATACCCAGGTGAGCTAGGGGAGCAGGAGGGGGAGCACGACAGTACCAGGGAGTTCATAGAACAAATACAGTCATTTCCTACCTCAGGGCAACCCCTTACCGACACTACCATGAGAGACACCAAGGGGATCCCTGCATAGAGATATGATGGACTGTGTCACTCAGCTGAAAACGGACATATCAGCACTAAGAGGAAGGGTGAGCCATACGGAGGACAAAATGGGTGAATTCGCCATGGCCCACAATGAGCTAGTTGATGCCCATAACGAAATAGATGAGGAATTACAAGCTGTAAAAAACAAAATGGCAGAAATCGAGGATAGAAACCGAAGGAACAATGTGAAGCTGAGAGGAGTACCGGAATCGGTCCCCCCAGCAGATCTGCAAAAGTATGTCCAGGACTTTATTGCAACTATTCTGCCAGACACCCCAGAGAGAGAACTAGTGATTGACAGAGCTCACGGTCTGCCCAAACCTAAACATCTACCTGAGAATACTGTGAGAGATGTAATAGCACGTATACATTTTTTCCATGTTAAAGATGAACTGATGAGAACAACTAGAAAGCACAAATCCTTACCTGAACCTTACTCAGACATCTCAATATACTCAGACCTCTCACAACACACTATGCAGGCCAGAAGGAATTTTGCAACTTTGACAAAACTTTTCCAAAACCATAGCCTCCCATACTCATGGGGGTTCCCAACCAAAATTATTATCTCTAAGGGCAACCACACTCATGTTATACACACATTAGAACAAGGGCTAAAACTGGCAAGACAATGGGCATTATTGCCTGAAAAAGAGGATCACTCATCCAAAGTACAGGCAACGAGAATATCACCTAGCTGGAACAGAGCTTAAAAACAGTGAAGGAGGGTTACCGGACCCCAAGCTACACATCACTCATCTGCTGGATGTTGTTTTGGGGGATACAGGGGAACTTTGACCCCCACAGTGATACAGGGAATGATTTCACACTGTGAGACTTTTCTCATACTTTTTACTTGTTATAATGTTTTACCTCTCTTTACCCTTTCTTTTATCTGTGTGCCAGAAATCTACATCATTTACCTATTGAAGTCAACAAGAAAACTACAAAAAGCTCAAACGTAGAAGAAAAATTTCTACATCTCATCATGCGTTCCTGGTCCTTTGCTGCCATCTACAGGTAAAACGAAAAAGTTTCACTCCTTACAATTATGGTATAAGCCACTAAAAATTACACATTACAAAACTTTCCAATGACTCTGGAAGTCATATCACTAAACGTTCATGGCTTGAATAGCCCATATAAACGCTCTTCCATGTGGCGTGAAATGCTGCACCTTAAAGGAGATGTCATATGCATACAGGAGACCCATTTCTCTAAGGATGCCCACCCGAAATGTACGCATAAAAACTTTCCCAATATCGATGAAGCCTGCGCTGGAGCCAAAAAACCAGGAGTGTTAATAGCCATTAACAAACGAGTGGCATTTAACCTAATTGACTCCATAAGTGACACAAAAGGCAGATACCTCATTGTGATTTGTGAGATTAATAACATAACTTATACTCTTGTGAATCTATATGCCCCTAATTCAGGACAAGCTTCCTTTCTCCGGGCCCTTATGAAGAAAGTAAACAGACTCAAAAGAGGATCTCTTATCATCTGTGGAGACTTCAACTGCGTAGTGGACAAGAACATGGACTGCTTACCTCCTAAAGGGGGCCACAGGTACGAACTGAAACCATTTATCACACAGCATAACCTACATGACTCATGGAGATGCATAAACTCCACGCAAATGGACTTCACGTTCTATTCAGCCCCCCACAATTCTTATTCTAGGATTGACCTGTTTCTGACTGACTTGGATATGTTACAAAGAACCTCTAGAGCAAAAATCCATTCCATATCGTGGTCGGACCACACACCCATTTCTCTGTCTGTCCAAGAAAAATTTTCCTACAACCCTTGTTTCCTTTGGAGAAATAACATTAACATTCTAAACAACCTGATATATCAGAAATCCATAACCAATTCGCTTAGGGAATTTTTTGAGGCAAACTCAAGCCCAGAAGTTGATGTAATGACAACTTGGTGTGCCCATAAGGCCTTTATAAGAGGATTGCTTATCCAAGCGGCCTCTAGGGAAAAGAGGAGGAGAGAGGCAAAACTTAAAAATCTAATCTCAGACTTGAACACAGCTGACTCAATAAACAAACAGAACCCCACCCCTAAAAACCAAACTGTACTAGCACAATGCAGACAACAATTAATGATACAACTTATAGCAGAGCATGAATCTTCATTAAAAAGAACCAAAGCCACTTATTATGCACACGGCAACAAAGCAGGCAAAATCCTGGTGAATCAACTTAGGAAAAAACAACAGGCATCTAGAATCAGCTTGATAAAAGACCCCCATAGTAATGAAAAGGTATACCACCCGTCTAAAATAGCCAACTCATTCTCAAAATACTATAGTAACTTATACAATCTTAAAGATGACCCAGATACATTACAGCCCAATAATATTAATATAGAGTCTTTTCTTAAATCTATCAAACTTCTCGCATTAACAGATGATGAATTGTCACAGTTAAATTCCCAATTCACAGAAAAAGAAATTATTGACGCAATTCGCACTCTCGCTAAGCACAAGTCACCTGGCCCTGACGGCTTTTCAGCTGAATATTATCAAATCTTCTCAGAAATCCTAGCCCCCCCAATCAGGATAATATTTGAACAAGCAGCTCACTCCTCCTCCTTTCCGGAAGAAATGCTACAAGCCACAATCATTGCTCTACCTAAACCAGGGAAGACGCCGAATTCCCCACAGAACTTTAGACCAATTTCTTTATTAACCACTTCATCCCCGGAAGGATTTCCAGCTTTAGGACCGGAGCCCTTTTTGCGATTCGGCACTGCGTCACTTTAACTGAAAATTGCGCGCTCGTGCGACGTTGTACCCAAACGAAATTTGCGTCCTTTTTTTCCCCACAAACAGAGCTTTCTTTTAGTAGTATATGATCACCGCTGCGTCATTTCAGATCGCCGCTATAAACAAAAGAAGAGCGACAATTTTGCAAAAAACCCAAAATTTCTTACTTTTTGTTAAAATACAAATCCAAAAAAAAAATATAAAAAAAAATTTTTTTTTCATCGGTTTTGGCCAATTTATATTCTTCCTCATATTTGTGATAAAAAAATCGCATTCTGCGTTTATTGATTGGTTTGCGCAAAAGTGGTCGCGTTTACGGATGATGAGAATTCATTTCTGGGGTTTTTATTTTTTACTATTAATGGCGGCGATCTGCGATTTTTAGCGGTACTGCGATATTTCAGCGGACATGTCAGAACATTTTGACACTTTTTTGGGACCATTGGCATTTATACAGCGATCAGTGCTATAAAAATGCACTGATTACTGTGTAAATGTCATTGGCAGTGAAGGGGTTAACCTGCAGGGGGCGCTCTAAGGGTTAACTGTTCTCCCCGAACACAGTGAGCGTGCGGGCGCGCCTCCGGCGGCGCGCGGGCGCGCGCTCACTAGGCTCGATCCCGCAGCCGCCATCATATGACGGCGATTTGCGCAATAGAGCCATTCTGTCACCGTCAATTGCCGACCAGTGGTCGGCAAGTGGTTAAACACAGATCTAAAGCTATATGCAAAAATAATTGCAAACCGTATTGCCCCTTACACCCCACAACTAATCAGCTCAGACCAAGTGGGCTTTGCTCAAAATAGGCAAGCTTCAGATGGAAGAAGACGTATATTCAACTTGATTAAGCTTACAAATACCCGCAGCGCACCCACATTTATTTTGACATTGGATGCTGAAAAAGCATTTGATAGGGTGCACTGGGGGTATCTTAAAGCTACTTTAGAAAAGTTTGGCATCCGGGGTCTCCTACATTCAGCGATTTCCGCATTATACACAAGACCTTCAGCTAGAGTATATAATTCTAATGTCTTATCAGACAAATTTAAAATTACTAATGGCACCCGCCAGGGATGTGCTCTCTCTCCGTTAATATTTTCTCTATTGATGGAGCCCCTAGCGGAGGCCATTAGATCAAACAATGGTATCTCAGGAATCCAAGTGGGAGGGTGATCTCATAAGATCGGGCTATTCGCAGATGATGTACTTCTAACTCTTACTGATCGGGCGTCTTCTCTGAAAAATGTAATAAAGATATTAAAAGAGTTTGGGTCATTGTCATACTACAAACTGAATGTTGCTAAATCATGTATCTTACCTATTGGAATATCTAAAACTGTACTATCCAAGCTTAAGCAACAATTCTCATTCCAGTGGGAGGAAAAACCGTTGGCATACTTAGGTGTGATTGTCCCTTCTTTATCTACTCTCACCTATGAGGCTAACTTTCCTAAACTATTGAATATAATTAGATCAGACATTCAACACATTCAAAACCAAAAACTTTCCTGGATGGGCAGGATTGCAGCTTTGAAGATGATAACACTACCCAAAATCATTTATTACTTCAGGACTATCCCAATTAAAATTCCAGAAAAGTTTTTTGTAGAAACAGAAAAAAATTTCCGGAAATGTTTATGGCAATCAGGAAGAGCTAAAATATCATATCCCCTATTGTTAAGGCCAAACCCTAGAGGGGGTGGAGTTCTTCCTGACCTGAGGAAATACCATTACGCGGCATTACAAGCCAGAGCATGGTTTAACCCTAAATCAGACAAACAGTGGGTATTGATAGAGAGCTTTTATAAGAGGATTGCTTATCCAAGCGGCCTCTAGGGAAAAGAGGAGGAGAGAGGCAAAACTTAAAAAGCTAATCTCAGAATTGAACACAGCTGACTCAATAAACAAACAGAACCCCACCCCTAAAAACCAAACTGTACTAGCACAATGCAGACGACAGTTAAGGATACATCTTATAGCAGAGCATGAATCTTCATTAAAAAGAACCAAAGCCACTTATTATGCACACGGCAACAAAGCAGGCAAGACCCTGGCTAACCAACTTAGGAAAAAACAACAGGCATCTAGAATCAGCTCGATAAAAGACCCCCATAGTAATGAAAAGGTATACCCCCGTCTAAAATAGCCAACGTATTCTCAAAATACTATAGTAACTTATACAATCTTATTGATGACCCAGATAAATTACAGCCCAACACTATTAATATAGAGTCTTTTCTTAAATCTATCAAACTTCCCGCATTAACAGATGATGAATTGTCACAGTTAAATTCCCAATTCACAGAAAAATAAATTATTGACGCAATTCACACTCTCCTTAAGCACAAGTCACCTGGCCCTGATGGCTTTTCAGCTGAATATTATCAAATCTTCTCAGAAATCCTAGCCCCCCCAAATCAGGATAATATTTGATCAAGCAGCTCACTCCTCCTGTTTTCCAGAAGAAATGTTACAAGCCACAATCATTGCTCTACCTAAACCAGGGAAGACGCCAGATTCCCCACAGAACTTTAGGCCAATTTCTTTATTAAACACAGATCTAAAGCTATATGCAAAAATAATTGCAAACTAATTAGCTCAGACCAAGTGGGCTTTGTTCAAAATAGGCAAGCTTCAGATGGAACAAGACATATATTCAACTTGATTAAGCTTACAAATACCCGCAGTGCACCCACAGTTATTTTGACATTGGATGCTGAAAAAGCATTTGATAGGGTGCACTGGGGGTATCTTAAAGCTACTTTAGAAAAGTTTGGCATCCGGGGTCTCCTACATTCAGCGATTTCCGCATTATACACAAGACCTTCAGCTAGAGTATATAATTCTAATGTCTTATCAGACAAATTTAAAATTACTAATGGCAAGTCAGGGATGTCCTCTCTCCCCGTTAATATTTTCTCTATTGATGGAGCCCCTGGCGGAGGCCATTAGATCAAACAATGGTATCTCAGGAATCAATGTGGGAGGGTGATCTCATAAGATCGGGCTATTCGCAGATGATGTAGTTCTAACTCTTACTGATCCGGCATCTTCTCTGAAAAATGTAATAAAGATATTAGAAGAGTTTGGGTCATTGTCATACTACAAACTGAATGTTGCTAAATCATATATCTTACCTATTGGAATATCTAAAACTGTACTATCCAAGCTGAAGCAACAATTCTCATTCCAGTGGGAGGAAAAATCGTTGGCATACTTAGGTGTGACTGTCCCTTCTTTATCTACTCTCACCTATGAGGCTAACTTTCCTAAACTATTGAATATAATTAGATCAGACATTCAACACATGCAAAACCACAAACTTTCCTGGATGGGCAGGATTGAAGCTTTGAAGATGATAACACTACCCAAAATCATTTATTACTTCAGGACTATCCCAATTAAAATTCCAGAAAAGTTTTTTATAGAAACAGAAAAAAGGAAGAGCTAAAATATCATATCCCATATTATTAAGGCCGAAACCTAGAGGGGTGGGGGTCTTCCTGACCTGAGGAAATACCATTATGCGGCATTACTAGACCAACCAAGAGCATGGTTTAACCCTAAATCAGACAAACAGTGGTTATTGATAGAGAGACACATAGAGGGGAATAGACACCTCCCTTACCTACTGCTTTCGACCTTAACAGGCACTACAATCTATTATAACAAAGTCCCTGCAGTAGAAGCAACCCTACATGCATGGAATAACTTTCATGCTTCAACCCCATTATCAGCTTGAATACAAAAACTTCAATGTACAAATCTATGAGTACTTGATTCCTAACTTTAAAATACCACAATCGCTACTTAGGAAGGCCAAGACATACACAGAAATGTTGTCCCAACAGCTTAAGTCTCCCTCATACTCTTCAAACCAAATAACGCACCTACACAGCGCCCAAGGAGAGCTACACTACAAAGTACACAAAGAAGCTTGGGAATACTTGGACTCCCAACAAAAAGATAGGAAAAAGGGAATATAATGGTTCTATAACAAACTCCATTATACTTCAGACTTAATTAAAACATCTAACATGTTGAACTGGGAAAAAGAATTAGGAACCCATATAACGAAATCAGAATGGCAAAAACGCACTGAGATCCCACTATACACACTCCCATTGCGTAAACCATTGGGAACTATCAATGAAAATTCTATATAGAACATATAGGACTCCTGTAAGACTTTCACAGTTCAGTTCACATCAGAATTCCTCTAACGCGTGCTGGAGAGATTGCGGGGGAACTGGAGGAATACTGCACATACTATGGGGATGCAAGGCACTTAAAAGTTTTTGGAAGGGAGTATTTGAACTGATTGCCAAAATTACAGGCATTATAATTAGACCGAACCCCAAATTGGCGCTTTTGAATGTAGGTATACTCTTAATCACTCCCCAGTTTAGACCATTAATAACTTACATCTTAATTGCAGCAAAATTGACAATAACCTCCAAATGGAAAACTAAGAACGTTCCTAACATTTCTGAAATAATTTATAGGACACAAACGCAGTATACATATGAAAAATATTTTGCAAATTATACCCAAAAATTATCTTACTTCAATTGGCTGTGGGGCGCATGGACGGACAGCTTTCCATCTTGCAAGAATCAAAAGGTAAACCTCCAATAACAGTTAAAACGACGTTAATTCTACATTCAATAATTACCAGATTTGACCCCTCACTAATTCTCATATGGATGTAAGTTTTCGCGGTTAAACCCCAAGCCAGATTAATATTACGGACATTAAAACCGTTAGTCAAGTTTATGAGGGAAGGTTTTTGAAAATTCACGGAACGTAGGGGTATCATACACGTCATAAGGAGGTCAAGGGGGCGTTAGAGAGGTCGTGCGCAATCTCCTTAAGACTACACTTGACTTGACACTTTCAGAATGTCCTCAGG
>BLSH010208436.1:0-10121 GCA_018402905.1 Glandirana rugosa | reverse complement strand
CTGGTGGTCTAGTGGGGGCTCCCTGGTGGTCCTGGGCGGCCTCTGATTTAATTCCCTGGTGGTCCTGGGTGGCCTGGGTGTGCTGTCCGATCCATGATAAATGTTTAGCGCAGCCCCCCCCTGTCAGGAGAGCAGCCGATCGGCTCTCCGCTGCTCAGGTCTGCAGACCTGAGCAGAGGAAAAGCCGATCAACGGCTCTTCCTATTTACACTGTGATCAGCCGTGATTGGTCATGGCTGATCACATGGTAAAAGGCTTCGAATCAAAGCCTTTTACCTCAGTCGGTAATGCGGTGGGTCAGCCTGACCCACGGCACCACCGATCGCCGCGATGCGCGCCCCCAGGGGCGCGCGATCGCGGATTATCCTGAGGACGTCAATAGACGTCCAGTCAGGATAATGAACCCCCCGCCCGGACGTCATTTGTCAATGCGCCGGGCGGGAAGTGGTTAAACATAGATAAAGGGCGGCAGGAACACAGGATGGTGAATTCAGGCACATGCTAGGCACTCTTTACTTCTCTTTCTTTTCTTTCTATTTCTTCTCTCACTCTTCTATTCTCTTATTAACGCTATACTCTTTCTATTATATTACCCTAAGATTGGGACACAGTTATAATAATAAATGACATACATGTGCATAAATTTATTGGTACAATTTGCTCAAGTTAAGTGTGAAGTGTGAGCGGCCCTCCCTCGACTGGAGTGAGAAATATGTCCGCCCGGAATTCGGGAGCAGCTAGATCCCGTTGGGGCTCCTGGGATCCAGGTGGACTTTGGGAAGCATACACTCTGCTGACCTGGCGGGGGGGGGGCTATAACATAAGCTTCTTTTCCTTTGTATAGCAGACGTCTTTATATTTCTTACTATATGTAAACTATAAAGCTTTAACTGGAGTGGAGATACATCAGATTGCTAATAGTTACATAGGACATGTTGAACTTAGTCTGTAACTGTATCTTCTGCATAAGATGTATGTTTGAGCATCGAAAACCCAATAAAAATTATTTGAAAGAAAAATGACTCACTATCCATGTAAGACCCAAGCCCATCCCTAAGACCCCTGTACCCATCCACATAATCTCTCATATTATCCACATATAAGGACAATCACAAAACTCCCAAACTCCCAATAGTTAATCATGACAACTACACCCTTTTCACTTCGAAACTTGTCCCAGGGGAGGAACAGAGAGATGGACAAATCCCACCCCCTCCGCTACCCATCCCCCCTTTTGCGTACCGACATATACTTCCTCACCCCACCCCATTTGCGGCTTCCAAACCGCAACCCCCCTACTCAGAATGTTATGACTCCTAACAATCAAATACCTTCCCACATGCTTTGTCTCATCCCGACTGGTTTCGTCCAATTAGACGACACCACCATTATAATTAAGAAACAATCCTCCCTCCACATAACACCCTGAAGCTATCATACTCCACCACAGAGGGAACGATAATTTATCCCTATTTATCATAAGGACCATATGATGAAGGACATCTACTCAGAAAACTGAATATGCTAGTATTCCAGACTTCAATTTAAAGAAAAATTGTATAAATGCTAACCTTAATGCGACATAGTATGTTATATAATGCTGATGTCTACCACCTTGTCATGTATGCTAATGTTGTATGTTCTAATTCATCTTTGGCTTGTACCCCTTCTTTTTTCTACCCTTAATAAAAACTTACTTTATGAAAAAAAATAAAATAAACAGAGGAAACATGGTCAAAACATAGCCAGGGTTCGGTAACCAGAGTGGATAGTCAGAGCAAGACAGTGAAACAGCAGTCCAGAGATCAGCGAGGTCAAACAAATGACATGCAGAGTCAGCTGAGCAGGGTCTTGAATCCAGGTATCAGAAGGGAACATCAAACAGGCAAAGTCTTTCACAGGAAAACGCAGCAGAGATTTATCCAGAGATGTTGACCAAGGCAAAGGCATCTGTGATCTGATCCAGGCAGTTTATATAGCAACAGAGCTGCCTTAACAAGGCAGAATATGATCATCAGGTGAGACAGAGTGGAAGCTGAGACTGGCAATTAACCCTCAGCTGAGCAGCTTGCTCTGAGAAGGGAGAGCTGAGCCCAGCCCTGACAACCAGTATAACTAAACTTTAGATTTTAAAATGGCTAGACTTTGATAGCCTGGATTGCCTTTGTACTAAGTGATAAGATATTTCTGTGGGGGCTCCTGGCCTAACCTTGACTTGTGTAGTGGCTCAGGTCCCTGCAGTAGTAGTGCTAATCTTTTTATTACATTCTTCATAACATAAAATAAACAAAGAATGATCATAACTTTGAGGTCTTATTTTTGAAAGCTCATAGTTATATATTAGGGATGAGGTTCAGATTAGGGTCTACTATGTGATCAAGACAAACCCTGCCTGTTGGTGATATGCGGAACTTCCAAAATTGTTTCTGATTTGGTAACAAAATGAACATAATGCATTTTCTGGCCTTTAACCTTAGGTCTGTTGGCTCAGAAAGGCCAAAAAAATGGCTTTTAGATAAACAAGCTGCCTTACTATAAAAGGGTAGGTTCTCTGCATCCGTATGCATGACAATGTGCTCTAGTTGTGATAGGAAAAGCATAAGATATGCTGTTAATAAAGTATATTAAAAGATTAGTATAGGGCTTGTAGGCACTGGTCGGTCTCTTAAAGTAAAAGCAAACTCTTACTCAATGTCCTGTAGATAGCACTATGTCTAAAGGTTTTGCCGGTCAAATGGCTCCATGGTGTTAATCAATACTATGGCTCTGGATTTTGGTTGGCAGGCTTTTTTGTACTTATAAGGGACTTTGGATGTATAAGTACAAATCTTTCTTATAAATGGATGCATGGGCATGTCATTAATTTAAATTCAGTACGATACTTGCTTGGATTTATGGCTGTAGTCATCTATCATTTAAGTGCTGAGTTATGTATAGTATGTATGTACAGTGCTTACACAAGACAAACATGTAACCTCTTGTGCACCCTGGGAGATGGATGGAGAGAATGTGGGGGCACTGGATCCTTCTGTCATCCGTGGACCATGGGTGGAAAGTCTAAGGTGTGTATTGAAGGCTCAGAAGGTAAAATGTTGGCTTTAAAAGGCTGCAAGCTCTGAAAAGAGCTAGAAGGAACTCTGTGCAAACATAAAACAGAAAAAGAGCAGCGCCAATCTAAGTGCATCACTACAAAAACATATTTATTAAAAAGACAAATGGGGGCGTGTATAAACGGGTGGAGCGGATGGTCGCACACCATTAGCGCTCCTCTCGTTCTCCAGCCTTCCAGCGGCTTCAACCCGACTACAGAACTAAACAAACACTCGGCACTCTGGAGCACTCTCTCCCACCACAGGGCGCCATGCCCAGACGCCGAAAGGCACCTTGCAAGCTCCAGAAACTGGCCAATTTCTACCTGGCCCAGAGCTCCATGTATATCCAAGATGGCCACGGTGGCTGCAGTGGCATGAATCCACTGACAGACGGATCAGAGAAGGAGAGATATCACCCAGACCGATGACTCTCCAGACCCATCTATGAAGGCGACCCCGGTACATCCTCTCCCCCTCTATCCCCCTCCTCCCAGAGCCCTCTCAAATCCAGGCCACGTATGGACACTCTCCTCTCCATACAAGCTGCACACTCTGATAGCTTTACTACCACATCAACTGCCTCACAGTCTGCCATTGAAGCATTCCCAGCCTCAGACCAGCCAGCCTTTGAGCTAGCTATTAAAAACATGCTTCTATCATTAACGCAATCCCTGCACACAGACCTTGTAGCTGCAATAACCCCGCTCTCCCAGGCAATACAAGAGCAGGGCCAGAGGCTAACCCATGTGGAAACAAAAGTGAGCGAGTTATGCCTAGCCCACAATGACATAATAGGTGCACATTCTCACCTCAAAAATGTAATTCAGCAGCTCCAATTAAAATTAGTGGACATAGAAGACCGTTCCAGAAGGAACAACATCATCCCTGAAACAGTGGCTCCAGAGGCGCTGATACCTCATTTCCAACAGCTGATGAAACACTACATTCCTACATTATCGGAAATAGAAATGGCCATAGACAGGGCACACAGAATCCCTAAACCAGCCTTTCCCCCAGCTTCAGTGCCCAGAGATGTGCTAGCCAGATTGCAATTCTACCATATAAAAGAAAAAGTAAAGGCTGCAGCAAAACATGCACAACTACCCCCAGCCTCACACGCAGGTATCAAGCTGTATGCAGACCTGTCCAAACCTACATTGCTATATAGGAAAAAATTGGTTACCATTACTAAGGCATTACGCAACAATAATATTGAATACCAATGGGGCTTTCCAACGAAACTAACCATTAAGAGGCAGGGCAGATATGACACTATCAGGTCTCTAGAAGCAGGCCTGGACCTACTTAAGGAATGACGTATACTTCCTGATGACACTCAAACCCAGAGCCAAGAAGACCAATCTCACCAAATGGAGATGGAATGGTCACAAACATAGTGACCGGTGCTGCATTATAACCTTTACCTTTATGCTCTAGCTAACCCTTAGCTGGAGTGCGTCGGCCTACAAGTGATACGATACACCTGAGATAACTCTCCACCATATTAATGCAATATTAATATGGTCAACTGTTTCCCCCCACATGGCAGTAGTCCTGTTGACTACCAGTTACACTTGCTTTTCTTGCAAGTTTTTTTTATTATTTTTCTTCTTAATGTGTCTTACCAACACTCAGCTTTCGCTACATCGCTTGCCCTATGTACCCACTTATCGAAGTAATATAGCACAAAAATGGAAACTTCTTCTGAACAAGAAAGCCAAACAAAATACCTACAACGAACCCAGGCTATCTTGCCTTCACCTGTACTACTAAAAGAGTACAAGCTCTCCCACCTCATCACCTCCCAAGATTCATGAGAAATGTTTACTACCTACCAGACTCACTACACAAAGCTACCCTATCTCCTCAATATGGCACTTAGAATCTCATCCATAAATGTGAGGGGCTTCAATTCACCACAGAAATGCTCCTTACTCAATAGAGAGACAGGTCAACTCCAAACGGATGTTTTATTCATGCAAGAGACTCATTTTTTTGGCCTCTATGGCACCCACACTTCACTTGAAATACCACTCCAAAATCTTTATGTCTCCCAACACAAAAAAAACCAACGGAGTGCTGACAGCTATCCGTGACTCTTTGCAACTCACCAAACATTGGGAAATCACGGACCCTCAGGGTCACTTCCACATACTTATATGTGATATAAACCAAACCCGATATATCCAGATCAATGTCTATGGCCCAAACTCCAAGCAGGTCCGCTTCTTTAAAAAACTCTTTACAAAGATAAAGACCTACAAAAAAGGATGCCTGATTGGTGGGTATTTCAACATAATCAATCATGCAGACCTTGATACCTCATCAAGCAGAAGACCCACACACCAGACTCTTAATCACCTCCTATACTCCAGGGACTTACATGATATCTGGAGATGCCAACACGGTGCAGAAAAGGACTACTCCTACTTTTCCCCATCACATCTTTCTTATTCAAGAATTGATTTCTTTCTCACGGACAAATGGACTCTCCAACAAGTCACAAACTCCACCATTGGCTCAATTATGTGGTCCGACCACGCGCCCGTGAGTATTGAGATTGGATCATCCTCAAAAAACTCCATACCCCGTTTATGGAGGCTCAACCCTATGCTACTCAAAAACCCTATCCATCGCAAGACAATTGAAGAAGCCCATACCCTGTTTTTTTAAACTAACTCTTCTAAGGACATATCCATATCAACACTGTGGGCAATGTATAAAGCCTACATGAGAGGCATTTGTATCAAACTGTACTGTACTGAAAAAAAGCAGAGGTCGCGACAGATTGAAGAGGTGATCCCTCTCCTCTTCCCTACTTAAAGACAGAAATAAACTATGGCTCCCTCCTGTCATACAAATATACCACCCAACTCAAAATATCTAAAGCAAAGTTCTATTCCCTAGGGAACAAGGTGGGGGCTATCCTAGCCAAATATGTAAAACAACAACGCCTCAGAACCAAAATAGCAAACATTTTTCACCCCATTTCTAAGACCCCAGTTTATAACCCAGTTGACATAGCCAATGTATTTAGCAACTACTACCAGACCCTTTATAATATTAAAGATGACATTTCCACCCACCAGCCTACCCCAGACTCAATCCAGGCCTTCCTACAATCCATACACCTCCCCACCCTATCCCCTGATCAACTGCAAACACTCACTATGTCATTCTCACCAAATAAAATTGAAAGGACTGTAAAAACCTTGCCCTCCAATAAAGCCCCAGGAGGTGACGGATACGTTAATGAATACTATAAGCAATTTGCTAACACTCTTTCCCCTCACCTCTTTAATTATGTCGCTACCTCTGGCTCATTTGCTAAAGGAATGTTATCATTCATAATAACGACCATACCTAAACCTGGTAAGGACGCAGAATATGTACAAATTACAAACCAATATCCCTTATTAATACAGATATCAAAATCTACGCCAAAAAAATAGCCCAAAGATTAATAACAGTACTTACCTCCCTGATCCATCCAGATCAGGTAGGATTCATCCCTGACCGCCAAGTGCCTGACGCTATCAGGAGATTACTCTCCCTCATACATAATTTGGAGACCAAATAAACGCCTCCTCTGCTCCTCTCTTTGGATGCAGAGAAGGCGTTTGATCTAATACATTGGGTGTTTCTATAAAAATTCGGCATCAAAGGCTGGTTGCAAACAGCTATGTTATCCCTTTACTCTTCCCCCTCAGTGAGAGTGCTCACAGATGGAACACTGTCAAAGGCCTTTGACATTACAAATGGCACGAGGCAAGGGTTTCCCCTCTCCCCTATTATCTTTGCTCTTCTCATAGAACCTTTGGCTACTAAAATAATAGAAAACCCCTTAATTTCCGGCATCCCCTTTGAAGGCACTGAGCATAAAATAAGTCTGTTCACAGACGATATTATCTTAATGATCACCAACCCTACCCAATCTCTCCCTGAAATAAGGACAACATTAAGCCAATATGCTAACATATCCTACTACAAGCTGAATGAACATAAATCACAGGTCTTAAACCTCCACACACCCCCCCTCAGACCCAACAGAAGCTCTCTAAGGACTTCCCCTTCAAATGGACCAGCCATTCCATCCCATATCTAAGCATTCATCTAACCCCCTCCACTAATCAAATCTTTACACATAACTACATCCCTTTACTTCAAAGCATACCCAAATACTTACTCTCGTATAGATCAGCGGGTCTGTCTAAACTAGGTCGAATCTCTGTTTAAAAATGTTTATACTACCCAAAATATTATACACCTTCAGAACCCTCCCGATACCACTCCCACTCAATTTCCTCCAAAAGTTACAAAGAAAAATCAACCAATATGTATGGGAATTCAAGAAACCAAGATGAGCCACACACCTACTACAACGCTGAATAGCCGATGGAGGTGCAAACCTCCCGCTTCTGTGCGATTACCACCAAGCAGTACTCTTGAACCAACTATACTATTGGTGGCACCCCTCCAGAGAAAAAACTTGGTCCTTGATGGAACCTTTAATAACAAGACCCCTTTCACTTCAAAACACCTTAATTATAAAATCCTTAAGCATAAAGATCCAACAAACACAACACCCCTGCATCAAAGCCTACCTTGAAGCCTGGAACAACCTTCTCTCATACAAGTCAACCGAAAATAAGTCCATATCAATACCCATGGACACCCTACAGGGTTTAACAGAATCTCTTCAACTAGCCCCCTGGAAAACAAATTGTATTAATTACTTAAGTGACCTATTCCTAAAAGAAAAGTAGCTTTGTTCTTCAAGCAAAATTCAACCTCCCTCCCTCAACATACTTCACATACTTAAGAATACGACAATGCATAACAGACCACAAACTTGCCCCAGTAATCAAACTACCCCTGACTCCTCTCCAATTCTTTCAGGCAACTATGTACCCAAGCAAAGGCATCTCCCATTTCTACTCTTACCTCAACCAAAAATCAACCTGTTTAAAACACCTACCCTTTCTAAATGGGAAAAGGCTCTAAACCATAATATCCCAGATACAGCCTGGAAAAAAAGCCTTCCTAACCTCCTTTAAATCCTCCCGCTGTGCCAACCACTGGGAAACATGCCTAAAAATTGTGCACAACTGGTATCTGACCCCTACAAAACTTTAAAAAATCTACACTAACCCCTCCCCCCTGTGTTGGAGATCATGCAGGGAAACAGGCTCCTTAATACATATTCTATGGTCGTGTAAGTCAATTAAATCCTTTTGGAACAAAGTTTTCACTCTAATTTCAGAATTAACAGGTAAACCAACCCATCCAGACCCCAAATTGACCCTGCTTCACCTAGGCTTGAAACAATTTCCTGCCACCTCCAGAACGGTTATTATACACCTGCTTTATGCAGCCAAAATTAATATCACCAGACTATGGAAATCTGACAATGTACCCTCACTTCCTAACTTGATCTCAGATCTTAACCACCAATATGAGATGGAAAAACGGTTCACTCTCCACTTCACCTCATTTCTTAAATTTGAAAGGAATTGGACTGTTTGATCTCAAAACCCAAATTGTTTGCATTAGTATGATAACTATCTATCTGATTTTGTCATAACTGTGATATGTGTTACAAAACATAACTAAATGTACGCTCAGTACATTTGACTTACCATTGTTTCTCCCTCCACCCCTCCCAGTTTCTATCCCCTAACTAGTGTTGAGCGAACCCGGACTGTAACGTTCGGGTCCGTACCAAACTTTCGGGTGTCCGGGACCCGGACCCGAACACGAACATTTCAAAAAACGTTCGGGTCCGGGTCCGGGGTTCTGGTATTTTACTCCACGTGTTGAGAAGCTGCAGGGCAGCCAATCAACAAGTGTTTCACTGGTTTGCCCTTAGAAGCCATCACAGCCATGCCTACTAATGGCATGGCTGTGATTGGCCAGTGCATCATGTGACCCATCCTCTATATAAGCTGGAGTCACTTGATGCTGCAGTCACATGCTCTTGGGTTAGCAGTAGGGAGAGGGAGCTGACGGCGTCAGGGAGAGATTAGAGACATTTTAACAACATCTGATCCTGCATCCTGAGATAGATTACTACTGCTGTGCTGTTGCTCTGAGGACAGATAGCAGAAATTTGAGATTTCACATACCGCTGCTTTGAGTTGCAGATCAAACTCTGCATAAAACAACGATCGCTACGATTGTGCTCAACGATCAGATTGTTGGAGGAATTTGAGATTTCAGATACTGCTGCTTAGAGTTGCAGATTATGGATTAAACTCTGCCTAACACAACAATCGTTACGATCGTACACAACGATCAGATTGTTGGAGTAATTTGAGATATCACATACTGCCGCTTTGAGTGACACATTGCAGATCAAACCCTGCCTAACACAACGATCGTTACGTTCGTACACAATGATCAGATTGTGGGATCGTACGCAACGATCAGATTGTGGGAGTAATTTGAGATTTCACATACTGCTGCTTTGCGCGATCTGACAGCACTAGGTAGAGGCTTCTGCTTCTGCAGATTCTTGTTCAAAAATCATTGCCTACTCCTATAGGGCCAGCTGTTGCTGTAAGTGACACATTAGTGTTCAAAAATCATCTCCTAGTTCTTTTTTTTTTTTTTTTTTTTGTTCCAAAATTATGTTTATTGAAAACACAATGAGTTACAGAGAACATAGGTATTTGGTGAAAAATAGATAACAACAAGTCACCACAAGTGACCGGATAATACAAAAGTACCACAATAAAAGATATAAGAAAAGATTCATTGAGAAAAATAACAAAAGTATATAATACAGGTGATTAATTTATGTATATGGCTACTTGTGTTCTAATGTCTTGTATTCTTATATATGAAATTGTGTCTAATATTTCCCACTGACTCTTAGATATTGTTCGTATTGTATCTTTACTCTAGCAGGGAGAAGAGGGGGGGGGTACTTGTTATTTCGGGAGTGTTTTATGATATCTTGCTGAGGGGGTGATTCCAAGCGACCAGCGCCTTTGGGAATCGGAAAGGAAGAGGGAGGAAGGGATGGGA
>BLSH010208398.1:0-10648 GCA_018402905.1 Glandirana rugosa | reverse complement strand
CGTGCGATCGTTCGGGTTCCGTCCGGACCCGGACCCGGACTTTGTCCCGAAGTTCGGACGGACCAGCAGAACCCGAACTTCCAGGTGTTCGCTCAACTCTAAACATAACATCAGACAAACTTACGTAGCAACATAATATGAAGTCTACATGATGAGATATGGTATGGCTTCAGATATCAGTCAGGAGGAGGAAGAGTTCTGACAGGTGTTCACGTCACGTCTCAGAGAATGCAGGCTTCCATATCCTCCATTATCTTTCCCTGGTTAACATCCAAAGTCACAAATTCTTATACTGTTTGTAAACCTTAGGTCAGCTCTTTTCAAAGTAACCTTCGCTACCTATATGGTCTTAGTCTATAGAAAGACCATGCATGACTCCTCCTAACATTACTTCACATGAGGTTTGAAATAGAATTGCACATACAACAATTTTGCTTCTCTGTCAAAAGCACATTGAAATAATCTTTACATATAACTAACATATTACATTATATTTCATACATTTCATATATTTCAGAGCCCAATATTATTCAAAATAATATTTTAAATTCATAATTTCCAACAATTCCCCCTCAATGCACTATAACTATCAACAAAAGTGCATTCATTTTAATTAATATTTTTCTCTGAAATATTTACAATAAACAACAATTTAGTATGTCAGATATTGTACAAAAGCATTTTCCTAATATTCTGAAATATTTTCTTGTGAAAAATGTAATCTCATTTTATCAAGAAACGATAATTTAATATATTTATTCATTCATTTTAATTAATTTTCCATCTAATTATAACATAATATCATCAAAGAATTCTTCCTTCAACTTCATAAATGTATTTAACTTTTTGTAAAACTCTTATAACTTTAACTATATTATATAACTATGTTAAATATAAGGAAGAAATAAATAATATATTTGATATATCAAAAATGTAATTAATCCATAATATAAATTATTCATTAATAAAAATTCTTCCATTCCAGGAAATTTAACTAATCAAATAATTTTACAATATATGCTTTTATACATTATCCTTGACACTGTACATATAATAAATAATCCATTCATCTGTTGATACATAAAAATATAACTTTCCATAATGAATGTATCATATTCATTTATATATCTATGTATCTATCCATCCATGTATCTATCTATCCATGTATCAATCCATGACCAGCAAGCAACTTTTTCCATTTCCCCCTTTTCTTATTATGTATTATTTAATTCAACTATAACTCTTATTTAGAAATTTAAATCTAATTATTTTCTTCCACCCAAGCCTATATGTATTTTAACTATACCCTTTTTCTTTCTTTTGGATATAATTAACATTTTCTTCATTAAAAATATATATCCAATAATTATTATATTAAATTCCTAAACCTTTCTTTCTTTTTAAAATTAGGATACATTATGTATTAATACTCCCAAATGTACAGTTTATTATACATCCTTGTTATAACTATCCAACTTTCCCAAGTTATGTGTTCTCTCAAATTTAATAAAATAAATTCTATGTGTATAATTCTGGATTAATATGTGTTCCTATAAAAAATAAGAAATCTAAATATAATAACTATAATGTATACCAAACTATCCTCATTATTACTGTGATAATAATCTTTCAAGGATCTACTAAACTTAAAAATATTATGTAGGAGAAAATATCAAACTTCAAATTTACTTATATTTTTCCTATTATTTCAGTACCATCAACATTTTCAATATCTAAATGCCCATAATATGCTCTTATTCATAAAAAAATCAATAAGAATCACATCCAAACTCCCCCTTTCATAGTGATCGAATGATTAATATGACACCTGTGATGCAAGTCCATATGAATAAATCATTGAAGTCCAAGCAAAAATCATAGTCCTTGATAATATAATCAAAAATAATGATGGAATGAGAAAAAAAAAATATGAACAAATAGAGATCCAGTTGAGCTTTTCATGATCATTATAGTATTAAAAAATTAAGTAAGTAAATCCAGAAAAGAATAGAATTTAGAAATGAAAGATATATCTGGGAAAGAAAATTGAAACAAGTATCAAATTCTTATAAAAAAATGATATATGTTTTCTTTCTATGATATCACTGTTCTGAAAACATCTGGAAACTGTGTGTGAAGAGTGAAACCATATGCATGCTCTTCTCTATGCTGTATTTTCAAACACACTATCCAGATGTTTCAAGTGCATGTGTATGGTTTCTCCCCGGTTTTAGGTAAAGTGTTCTATTCTATTTCCAGATGTATGAAGAAAAGATGTAATGTGTGAAGAACATCTGTTCTGGTGCAGAACACATGTGTGTGAATAGCAGATGTGCAATGATTGACGGTTTCATTTAAAGTGACACAGACTTTAAAAAGAAGTGTGAATAAAAGATGTGCAATGATTGACGGTTTCATTTAAAGTGATACACACATTTTAAAAAGAAGTGTGAATAAAAGATGTGCAATGATTGACGGTTTGATTTAAAGTGACACACAGACTTGAAATAATTGTGCAGAAGAGATGTGCAATGATTGACGGTTTCATTTAAAGTGATACACACATTTTGCAGAACAGTGATATGGGTACTCCCGGCTTATTTATACTTTTTTGACACAGTTTGAAGATGATTTTAGAACAGTTCTATGGCCTCTAATGTTAATTAATACTTTTCAGACCCATTTTGAAGATGATCTCCATTTTTGCATTTTTTATGTTTTTATTTTTTTAAAAATATTTAAAGTTATTTCCCTGTCCCCATTTCTTTGTAGGGCACTTGTCCCACCCTTACCCACATTTTCCTTCCTTTTGCAGACCTCTAGGACCTTCCTGGGCTTTTTTACAGCATTTTTAACTAAAATTAGCAGAACCCCGGACCCGAACCCGGACTTTTTTTGAAAAGTCCGGGTCCGGGTCCCGGACACCCCAAAGTTCGGTACGGACCCGAACTTTACAGTCCAGGTTCGCTCAACTCTAATTATTTCTATTGAAAAATTTAGCAAAGGCCTAGCCATGTAACCATACTTCCGAATTCCTATAATCACGTTCAATCTTTACCTTTTTCTTAAATCATCTTACCCTATTTAGACTTAATAATATTTAAGTATTAAAGATGATAAGAAACATAAAATCTTTACTGAATGCCTAAAATTGCATATATGTCCTTATTATTAAAACTATTGTCTGATTCCATGGTTTGACATCCAACCCTAATGGAATATGACATAAGTTCATAACAATTTTAACTTTGGTAAAACAATATTATCTATTACTAGAATTATCTCAATTAATTTACATAAATAAATTAACTAAAAAAACATACTTGTATCCACCTTTAGCTGGTAAAGAAAACTCATATAGTCAATCTATATATATTGCCAAATTCATCAGTAATATATTTTTATGATATATTGCATATTCACTTATTTCATTCTTATGAATTGTTTTATAAACAAATAAAACAAAATTCAGAAGTTTGATGACAAAAGTGCTCTCCAATGAGTAATTCAGAATTTCTTTCATTAGCTTAAAAAAATTCAATCTGGTATCTGGATATGCAAAAAGAATATCTTTATTTGTAAAATACATGCTCAGTAAGTTTATGAATTCCACTGTGCCGATATATGGCGCCTTATATACAAGCACAGGAATCCTTGCCAACAAGTGTACACTTACAATTTGGAAAATATCTAATTACTCAAATGTGACCTTGTCTCTCACACTGTATTAGTTTAACTAAAAAATATTTATTCCCTACTTAAACCGACAAACCTTTTTAACATTCAATTATCACTTTTGGCCAAGCTTGTGAATTAACACCTGTTTTCCCTTTAAAACCACCCTCCGTGTTACATAAGATGTCTTAAAAACAAACGGTGTAAAACTTCACAGCAATGGACAATACACTAACATTTGTAACAACACTAGCTTTTATAAAGTTTCCTTGTCTCTCACTTACATTTGCATGTAAAATATTTGAGAGAGAGAGAGAGAGAGGGAGAGATCTCTATATTATTCAGAAATACCAAATTTATAAATACTTTCTTTTAGATATCTAAATGATTGTATACAAGGCCTCTCATTTTATTAAATATATTTGACCTTTATCCTCTATAAGCTTTAATAATTCATTAAAATTTTCCCTGACAGATACTTGCCTGAAAAATATTAATGAATTCTCCAGAAAATGTATTAAGACCCCAAAAATATTCTTAAAACAACTACATTAATAAATAATAATTTAAATATATATTTGTATCTCTTGGGACTCTTTTCCACATCTCTGAAAGTTACCACAAAAATGTGTTGTACTGTACTCCAAACTATTTTAAGATGAGTGGCTAATTAGTATGTAACTGGATCTGGGCTTCTTCTTACAAGATGGTAGTACTGTCACAAAGAGTGATCTGTTACAGTTGGTCTGTTCATTGCCAGACTTAGTTACAAAATTTTCATAAAAATTGTTCAACCTTTAACTATTTCCTGCAACCATATCTTGTAGGACTTTTTCTATTATACACTAAACATGTTCTTTTCCATCATTTAATTTACATACAGTTCTTATTTCAACTAAATAAATATATTTTTCTTAAACTTTGTTCTGCCCCTTGTATGTTGACTGTAAGGGCTTTACATATTCATTACAATAATTTACATGCAGCATTAAACTTAATTATTTCTGTGTTAAACAACTTATTCCCATACTGACTTGCTCAATTAACCTACTGCATGTCTATATAGCATATTTTGATGGTATCATTTCTCCCGATATTATAGGGACTCATTTTTACTTCTGAGCTTAAACCATTAAATTGCTTAAAACAAACACTCACCCTAGTTTAGAATGATAGTTCTTATGCGCGCTTAAAAAAACAAGAGATGAGCAGTCCATTGTATTTTTGTCTTCTGATGTTCTGTTGACTTTTCTGTCGTTCCGTTGTCTGTTCTTTCGCTCCGTATGTGTGTGTATTTTTTCTTCTTTGAAGCTTTTTCCTGTTCTTATTTTGAAATACCTTTTGACTTCCATCTATTTGGTTTCCAAACTTCGACTTTCAAACCATCTCACCCAAAGAGAACCTTCTGCTGTGGTTTCCTTGAAGAAAAGTGTCTGATATCTTTTGTCCTGGGCGTCCGTCCCTATTTTTCAGTGTCTGATTTCCAAACTCGCCATTGTTCCAAAGGCAATATCTGCCAAATATTCCTTCAATGGTGGCTTTTTAATAATAACGTTGAGCCGTTTTCTTTGTTACTATTTTTCCTCAGACTATCCAAGCCTGAAATCCCGTGAAAACTCTCACGTACCTTAGCAACCAGTATCCCCTGGTTGTGTCCCGTGACCTTGGCAGAATCCTCCACGCCGTAACATTACGCTTCAAACCGGAAATCCTTTTATCCTAAAAATAGAGGAAAACTCTCCGAACGGTGCTATCAACGTCGATAGAGCTGAGCCTTTTGTTTTTTTTTTTCTTTTTCTTGCTAAGACATACAAGCTATTGACAGGTGAGAAAACAGACATAAAAAACTCACTTGTTGTAGCAAGATCGTAAACAGGCATCAAGATTAGACAATCTATGTGCCTGCCCGCATTCTCCACCATGATGTTGAAAATCCTTTCTCGGGTTTCATCAAAGGAACTCTTGCATGAACGACATCATTATAAAATCTTTTTGCTTTATTCTTCATAACATAACATCAGACAAACTTACGTAGCAACATAATATGAAGTCTACATGATGAGATATGGTATGGCTTCAGATGTCAGTCAGGAGGAGGAAGAGTTCTGACAGGTGTTCACGTCACGTCTCCGAGAATGTAGGCTTCCATATCCTCCATTATCTCTCCCTGGTTAACATCCAAAGTCACAAATTCTTATACTGTTTGTAAACCTTAGGTCAGCTCTTTTCAAAGTAAGCTTCACTACCTATATGGTCTTAGTCTATAGAAAGACCACACATGACTCCTCCTAACATTACTTCACATGAGGTTTGAAATAGAATTGCACATACAACAATTTTGCTTCTCTGTCAAAAGCACATTGAAATAATCTTTACATATAACTAACATATTACATTATATTTCATACATTTCATATATTTCATATATTTCAGAGCCCAATATTATTCAAAATAATATTATAAATTCATAATATCCAACAGTGGGTAGTAGCAGGCCTGCTGTCTAGGGGACGCTTGTTCCGCTTTTGCAACCTGCTTCCTCTTTTGCTGTGCTGGTGCCTCTGTGCGACAACCACCTTTTCCTCCAAACTGCACACGTCACTCACATGACCTTCATTCCATGTGGGGTCTAAAACCTCATCATCCTCCACATCATCTTCCACCCACCCATCACCACTGCCCTCCTTGTCAGTCTGCACACTGAGGAAAGCCGCAGCAGTTGGCACCTGTGTTTCGTCATCATCATCACAGATGTGCAGCCGTGGTGTTTCCATGTCCTCATCCTGAACCAGAAGTGGTTGGGCATCAGTGCACTCAATGTCTTCCACTTCTGGGCCAGGGATATGTGGATGGCCCACGGAAAGCACAGCAGCAGAGTCATCAAAAAGCATAAGAGACTGCTGCATGACTTGGGGCTCAGACTGCTTGGCTGATTTACAAGGGGCTGAGGTGAAAGACAGATGGCCATGGGGTTCAGGTGCCAACTCTGAGCTTTCATCAAGGGACTGGGTGGGAGACAATGTGAAGGAACTGGAGGCATTGTCAGCCACCCAATCTACTATCGCCTGTACTTGTTCTGGTCTCACCATTCGTTGAGCGGCATTCGGGCCTACCATATAATGTTGAAGGTTCTGTCGGCTACCTGAGGAAAGTGTTTCACTTGTGCGTGTAGATGGCACAGATCGACCACATCCTCTCCTTGCAACAGGAGCTTAAGCAACACCACCAGCACCAGCAGCACCACGCACAACACCACGTCCCTTATTTGACGCTCTCCTCATTCTGGACACAAATGTACTATGTAGCAATATTTATTAATACAAAAAAAGAATAATAAATTATTATTCTTATTTAAAAAAAAAAAAAGAAAATTGTAGATGCACCTTTTTTTTGTGCAAGAAATGCACCGCTCACACCAGCAGCAGGAACCTCTCCCTACACAAGCATGAGATGATTTTAGAATGATAATCTGTCTTTCACAGCACCAACAGGAACCTCTCCCTACTGCAGTAGGAGATGGCTTTATAACGATAAACTCTTCCTCAGAGCACCAACAGAAACCTGGCCCTAATGCAGTAGTAGTTGTTTTTAGAATGATAAACTCTCCCTCAAAGCACCAACAGGAACCTGGCACTAATGTAGTAGTAGTTGTTTTTAGAACGATAAACTCTCCCTCAGAGCACCAACAGGAACCTGGCCCTGATGCAGTAGTGGATGGTTTTAGAATGATAATCTCTCCCTCAGAGCACCAACAGGAACCTCTCCCTAATGCAGTAGGAGATGGCTTTATAACGATAAACTCTCCCTCAGAGCACCAACAGGAACCTGGCCCTAATGCAGTAGTAGTTGTTTTTAGAATGATAAACTCTCCCTCAGAGCACCAACAGGAACCTGGCCCTAATGCAGTAGTGGATGGTTTTAGAATGATAATCTCTCCCTCAGAGCACCAACAGGAACCTGGCCCTAATGCAATAGTGGATGGTTTTAGAACGATAATCTCTCCCTCAGAGCACCAACAGGAACCTGGCCCTGATGCAGTAGTGGATGGTTTTAGAATGATAATCTCTCCCTCAGAGCACCAACCGGAACCTGGCCCTAATGCAGTAGTAATTGTTTTTAGAACGATAATCTCTCCCTCAGAGCACCTACAGGAACCTGGCCCTAATGCAGTAGTAGTTATTTTTAGAACAATAAACTCTCTCTCAGAGCACCAACAGGAACCTGGCCCTAATGCAGTAGTGGATGGTTTTAGAACGATAATCTCTCCCTGAGAGCACCAACAGGAACCTGGCCCTAATGCAGTAGTAGTATTTTTACAATGATAATCTCTCCCTCAGAGCACCAACAGGAACCTGGCCCTAATGCAGTAGTGGATGGTTTTAGAATGACAATCTTTCCCTCAGAGCACCAACAGGAACCTGGCCCTAATGCAGTAGTAGTTGTTTTTAGAACGATAAACTCTCCCTCAGAGCACCAACAGGAACCTGGCCCTAATGCAATAGTGGATGGTTTTAGAACAATAATCTCTCCCTCAGAGTACCAACAGGAACCTGGCCCTAATGCAGTAGTAGTTGTTTTTAGAATGATAAACTGTCCCTCAGAGAACCAACAGGAACCTGGCCCTAATACAGTAGTGGATGGTTTTAGAATGATAAACTCTCCCTCAGAGCACCAACAGGAACCTGGCCCTGATGCAGTAGTGGTTGGTTTTAGAATGATAATCTCTCCCTCAGAGCACCAACAGGAACCTGGCCCTAATGCAGTAGTAGTTGTTTTTAGAACGATAAACTCTCCCTCAGAGCACCAACAGGAACCTGGCACTAATGCAATAGTAGTTGTTTTTAGAACGATAAACTCTCCCTCAGAGCACCAACAGGAAACTGGTCCTAATGCAGTAGTAGTTGTTTTTAGAACAATAAACTCTCCCTAAGATAACCAACAGGAACCTGGCCCTAATGCAGTAGTGGATGGTTTTAGAACGATAATCTCTCCCTCAGAGCACCAACAGGAACCTGGCCCTAATGCAGTAGTAGTTGTTTTTAGAACAATAAACTGTCCCTCAGAGAACCAACAGGAACCTGGCCCTAATACAGTAGTGGATGGTTTTAGAACGATAATCTCTCCCTCAGAGCACCAACAGGAACCTGGCCCTAATGCAGTAGTAGTTGTTTTTAGAACGATAATCTTTCCCTCAGAGCACAAATAAGAACCTCTCCCTAAAGCAGTAGTAGTTGTTTTTAGAACGATAAACTCTCCCTCAGAGCACCAACAGGAACCTGGCCCTAATGCAGTAGTAGTTGTTTTTAGAATGATAAACTCTCCCTCAGAGCACCACCAGGAATGTTTCCCTAATGCAGTACAAGTAGTAGATGGTTTTAGAATGAGAATCTCTCCCTCAGAGCACCAACAGTTACGTTTCCCCAATGCACTATAAGATGGTTCTGAATGCTAATGTCTCCTTCACAGCACAGACAGGAACATCTCCCTAATGCACTATAAGTTGGTTTTGATATGCTAATGTCTCCCTCACAGGACTGCAATGAAGGTCTCCTTAATGCAGTCTGAGATGGTTGTGAACGCTAATCATTCCCTCACAGCAGCAGCATGAAACTCTCCCTACTCTAGTCTGAGACGATCTAACACGTGGCACTACATGACTCCAGCCCCATATAGAGGCTGGGTCACATGATGCACTGGCCAATCACAGCCATGCCATTAGTAGGCATGGCTGTGATGTGTTCTAAGGGCAAACTAGTGAAAAGCTTGTTGATTGGCTGTCCAGCAGCTATAGAAAAGGCGCCAAAAATACCAGAATACCGAACCCGATCCTGGACTTTGTTTTTAATGTCCGGGGTTGGGTTCGGGGCACGGACACCCCAAAGTCCGGTATGAACCCGAATTTTACAGTCCATGTTTGCTCAACTCTAATCATTATTAATTCGAGAAATGGTCCTATAGTTAATCACTGCTGAGGGGTCCTTACCTGGTTTGGGAATGACGGAAATATTGGCCGAGTTAATATCCTCATTTAGAATTGTTCCCTTCTGAAGGGAATTAAAAAAGTTAGCTAAGTGTGGGGCTAAAATAAGCCCAAACTGTTTGTAATAACCTGTGGAGAGACCGCCCGGTCCTGGGGAGAAGCCCTTTTTAAGTTGTTTAATCACCTCCGATATTTCAGCCTCCAAGATCGGTTCCTCTAAGGAAAGACTATGTTCCTCATCTAACTTGGGGAGGGGGGTATTGTCTAAAAATTGAAGAGGGGAGGTAGAGAGGTCAGAGATCTCTGACTTGTAAAGCTCTGCGTATAATTTGTGTAAGGCTTCCATAATCTTATGAGGGTTTTGCGTGAGGACCCCGGTGGAGTCCCTCAATTTGGTAAAGGCAAAAGATCTAAACTTCAGGGAGAGTCTAGCTGTCAATTTAGGGCCTATCCAATCTTTCTGCAGATAGAAATGGGCATTAGTCCATTGAATCTGTTTCTCAGCTTGGGTTGTCAGTGCAAGGTTCAGGGCCGCTCTACCTGCTTCCAGTTTGGCTCTGGGGGGATGTTTTTTTCTTTTGTGCCTTCACCAATTGGTAAAATTCCTGCTCAAGCTTGTCCAAATCACTCTTTCTCTCTCTCTTAAGTTTTTCTGCCAGGGATATGATCTTCCCCTTAATGACCGCTTTGTGTGCTGCCCAGATTGTCATGTGGGAGACCTCTTCGCTTGTATTCAAATTAAAGTATTCTTTGAGGTCATCATAGAAACATAGAAACATAGAAAAGTGACGGCAGAAAAAGACTGAGTAGTCCATCGAGTCTGCCCCTTTTTATTTATTTTTATTTATTTATTTATTTATTTATTTATTTTTTTTTATATATTTTTTTTTTACATTAACCTTGTTGTTTGACTATGGATTTATGTTTATCCCAAGCATTTTTAAAGCCATTTACTGTTGACTGTCTCACAACCTCTGTTGGTAGTTTATTCCA
>BLSH010208381.1:52872-63842 GCA_018402905.1 Glandirana rugosa | reverse complement strand
GTAACAATAGGGGTTGCAGGGGTTGCAATTGCAACCGGGCCCCATGGTCCAGGGGGCTCATGTGCCTCCGTTGTACACCTGAATAGGAGGGATGGCAGGGGTGGCATTTAGTGCCCATTCACACAGGGGCAACTTGCGATCCGACTTGAGTTGCCTCAAGTCGCCCCAAGTCACTTGACATTTGAAATCTCATTGAAATGAATGGGAGCCGTCTTAATATACACGACTGAAGTCGCTCCGACTTCAAGGCGACTTCTGAAAAGGTTCCTGTACTACTTCTAGGTGACTTCTATCTGACTTGTGCCCATAGGATTCAATAAAAGTCGGATCCCCATCTACATGGAAGCGACTTTACAGTTAAAAGAATAGAATTTATTTTTAGGCAGCCCCCTCCCTCCCTTCTCTGATTGGTCAAGGCAAAGTCGCCTGGCAAAAGTCGTGTTGTAAAGTCGCCTGAGGTCCTTGAAGTCATGCTGGAAGTTGCGATGGAAGTCGCCTAGCGAAGTCACGCCGAAGTCGGGTCACCCTATGTGAATGCAGGCTTAGAGGACACAATCTCCTCTATTTACTTGTCTTCTGCTGTTCCCAGGGTCCCTCTGTGCTTCCCTGGTCCCCCCCACAGAGCTGCTGTCTTCCCCCCTCCTCTCTCCTGCCAGCTGCTGTAGAAGATGAGTCATGATGGAGAGATGGGAACGGGTCAGTAAATTTGTCATTTACCGGCTCCTTCCTTTTCTGAATGGACAGAGTCAGTGATTGGTACCAATTGGTTCATTCATAACTGAAGCATAGTAAACTGTTTTTACTATACTTCCATTTCTGAATGAATGGGAGGCTCAGTACACAACTATTCCTGTCCATTCATTCTGTGCAGCTGAGGCCACACAGATGGAGATTGAGGGCTGAAGTTTCTTTAGACCCCCTGATATCTCATCAAAGCCCCCCAACAGAGCTCCTAAAAAAAAATTGTAAAACTAAAATTGTAAAATAAATAAAATGAAATGGCACAGTGCCCAGCATGGATGCCAACCTAGACCACCAGGGAATGGGCCCCTATTAGTGCATCTGTTATTTGTGCCCACCAGTGCCACTTATCAGTGCCCACCAGTGTCACCTACCAGTGTCACCTACCAGTGCCACCTATCAGTGCCCATCAGTGCCTCCTATGAGTACCCATCAGTGCCGCTTATCAGTGCCTGCCAGTGCTGCATATCAGTGCCCATCAGTACTGCATATCAGTGCCACCTATCAGTACCTGTCAGTGCTGCTTATCAGTGCCGTCTACCAGTGCCCATCTTTGCTGCATAGTGCCTCATCGTCAGTGCCCGTCAGTGCCGCCTCATCAGTGCCAATCAGTATTGCCTCATCAGTGCCCATCAGTGAAGAAGCAAATGTACTTATTTACAAAGTTTTGTGACAGAAACAGAGAAAAGGGGTTTTTTTTCAAAATTTTCAGTCTTTTTTTATTTGTACCACAAAAAATAAAAACCACAGAGGTGATCAAATACCACCAAAAGGAACCTCTATTTGTGGGAACAGAATGCTAATAATTTTGTTTGGGTACAACGTCGCACGACCGCGCAATTCTCATTCAAAGCGCAACAGCACTGAAAGCTGAAAATTGGTCTGGTAGGGAAGTGTTCTAAGTGCCCGGTATTGAAGTGGTTAAGGAAGGGTTAAAAATATATATCAAAAATGTCAAACATATAAAATAATTAAAATAAGCTAGAACAGAGAGATAAAGGACAATACCACTAAGGTACTGGATATTATCCATCTGGCTCAAGCTCAGAAAATTCCTTTGTGTCTTTGGTCAGCTGACGCAGAGAAAGCTTTTGACAGGGTGGATTGGCAATTTCTGAAGGAGACGTTGAAATATATAGGAATCGGAGAAGCCTTTAGTAAGTGGATCAATGCCATCTATTCGTCTCCAAAAGCAGCAGTGAAAATAAATGAGGTAACTTCATCGTATTTTGCACTTTCTAATGGCACTAGACAAGGCTGTCCATTCTCCCCACTGATTTTTATTTCAATTTTGGAGCCCTTTCTATGACATACAAGAGGAAGTGTAGACATTCAGGGGGTAAAAATAGATAAGGAAGAGCATAAAGTGTCGGCTTTTGTCGACGATGGTAGACTTTAATAGTGCCCACTGATTACTTACTCCTGTCATTTTGCTCCAACCTTTCAGTTCATTTTTTAGAAATTTCCCCATTTCAGCAAAATGTGTCCTTTTAAAATCTAAAACTTTTGTTTTTGTATATGATTTTTCAGTTCTTGTTTTAATATCAAACCAAAGACATTGGTGATCACTAGAACCCAAATTCTCCCCCACCTCAACATCAGACAGTTGATCCCCATTTGTCAGTACTAGGCCAAGAATATGATCACCTCGGGTTGGGCTTTTTACTAACTGTTTTAGAGAAACCCCATTCAGTGCTTCCATTACATCCCTGCTCCTGCTTGTAACAGCAGTTTGAGAATTCCAGTTAACGTCAGGCATGTTGAAGTCGCCCAATAATCAAAACCTCTCCCTTCATTGCCATTTGAGTTATCTCATCAATCAACAAGTTATCATAATCTTCACTCTGTCCTGGGGGTCTGTATACTATTCCAATTCTAAGGGAAGATCCCTCCCTGGTTGGAAGGCAGACCCAGAGGGTTTCAAGTATTTCATTTGTCTTTTGAATTAATGTTAGTTTTATGGCATTTTTTACATATATGGCAACTCCACCTCCCCTCTAATAATAAGCTAGAACAATCAATACATTGGAAGTACATACATTAATTCACCTAATATTTAGCCCAAATCAACCCTCTGAATCAATATTAATATAACTATTATCCACAAAACAGTTCATATATTCTGGCCACTCAGTTTCCAGTTGAGAAACCTCCCTCTTACGGTTATAACCTCTACAATGTGGATTCACATTGTTTTTTTAAAAAACTTTTCAGTCTTTTTTTTGTTTATTTAACAAAAATAAAAACCCCAGTGCTGACTAAATATTACCAAAAGAAAGCTCTATTAGTGTAAAAAAAAAAAATTATAAAAATGTCATATGGGTACAGTGTAGCTTGACCACACAATTGTCATTGAAAGTGCGACGGTGCTGAAAATTGGCCTGGGTAGGAAGGGAGTGAAAGTATCCAGTACTGAAATAGTTAATCCCCAAAGCGTGTTGTACTACTAATGACCTTCTATTTCTTTTGTTCAATATAAAGTATCTCACAAAAGTGAGTACACCCCTCACATTTTTGTAAATATTTTATTCTATCTTTTCATGTGACAACACTGAAGAAATGACACTTTGCTACAATGTAAAGTAGTGAGTGTACAGCTTGTATAACAGTGTAAATTTGCTGTCCCCTCAAAATAACTCAACACACAGCCATTAATGTCTAAACCGCTGGCAACAAAAGTGAGTACACCCCTAAGTGAAAATGTCCAAATTGGGCCCAATTATCCATTTTCCCTCCCCAGTATCACATGACTCAGCGTTAAAAGGTCTCAGGTGTGAATAGGAAACAGGTGTGTTAAATTTGGTGTTATCGCTCTCACTCTCTCATACTGGTCACTGGAAGTTCAACATGGCACCTCATGGCAAAGAACTCTCTGAGGATCTGAAAAAAAAAAGAATTGTTGCTCTACTTTTGCCTAGACTCTAAAACTGAGCTGCAGCATAGTGGCCAAGACCATATAGCAGTTTAACAGGACAGGTTCCACTCAGAACAGGCTTCACCATGGTCGACCAAAGAAGTTGTCTTTGGGAAATAGACAAATGAGTGCTGCCAACATTGCTGCAGAGGTTGAAGGGGTGGGGGGTCAGCCTGTCAGTGCTCAGACCATACGCCGCACACTGCATCTAATTGGTCTGCATGGTTGTCATCCCAGAAGGAAGCCTCTTCTAAAGATGATGCGCAAAAAAGCCCCAAACAGTTTGCTGAAGACAAGCAGACTAAGGACATGGATTACTGGAACCATGTCCTGTGGTCTGATGAGACCAAGATAAACTTGTTTGGTTCTGATGGTGTTAAGCGTGTGTGGCGGTAACCAGGTGAGGAGTACAAAGACAAATGTGTCTTGCCCACAGTCAAGCATGGTGGTTGGAGTGTCATGGTCTGGGGCTGCATGACTGCTGCCGGCACTGGGGAGCTACAGTTCATTGAGGAAACCATGAATGCCAACATGTACTGTGACATACTGAAGCAGAACATGATCCCATCCCTTCGGAGACTGGGCTGCAGAGCAGTATTCCAACATCATAACGACCCCAAACACACCTCCAAGACGACCACTGCCTTGCTAAAGAAGCTGAGGGTAAAGGTGATGGACTGGCCAAGCATGTCTCCAGACCTAAACCCTATTGAGCATCTGTGGGGCATCCTCAAATGGAAGGTGGAGGAGTGCAAGGTCTCTAACATCCACCAGCTCCGTGATGTCGTCATGGAGGAGTGGAAGAGGACTCCAGTGGCAACCTGTGAAGCTCTGGGGAACTCCATGCCCAAGAGGGTTAAGGCAGTGCTGGAAAATAATGGTGGCCACCCTAAATATTGACACTTTGGGCCCAATTTGGACATTTTCACTTAGGGGTGTACTCACTATTTTGAGGGGACAGAAAATGTACACTATTATACAATCTGTACACTCACTACTTTACATTGTAGCAAAGTGTAATTTCTTCAGTGTTGTCACATGAAAAGATAGAATAAAATATGTACGGTTAAGAGGGAGGGAGGGGAGGGATTGGAAGAGTAAACAGGATTTTGATGGTGTCCAAAACAATGAGTTTGGAACAAATAAAATATAACAAAATTTTATTAATACATATTTAAAAAATGTGCATTTGCACTAGATTAAAAGACAGTAAGGCTCCTTACATTGGGGATCAGTGGGATGTGGGAAGAATGTCCCTTACATTGGTGATCAGTGGGAAGAATGCTTCTTACATTGGTGATCAGTGGGAAGAATGCACCTTACATTGGTGATCAGTGGGAAGAATGCTCCTTACATTGGTGGTCAGTGGGAAGAATGCTCCTTACATTGGTGGTCAGTGGGAAGAATGATCCTTACATTGCTGATCAGTGGGAAGAAAGAACCTTACATTGGTGGTCAGTGGGAAGAAGGCTCCTTACATTGGTGATCAGTGGGAAGAATACTTCTTACATTGGTGGTCAGTGGCAAGAATGAACCTTACATTGATGGTCAGTAGGAAGAATGCTCCTTACATTGGTGATCAGTGGGAAGAATGAACCTTACATTGGAGGTCAGTGGGAAGAATGTCCCCTTACATTGGTGATCAGTGGTAAGAATGAACCTTACATTGGTGGTCAGTGGGAAGAAGGCTACTTACATTGGTGATTAGTGGGAAGAATGCTCCTTACATTGGTGGTCAGTGGGAAGAATGAACCTTACATTGGTGATCAGTAGGAAGAATGAACCTTACATTACTGATCAGTAGGAAGAATGAACCTTACATTGGTGGTCAGTGGGAAGAATGAACCTTATATTGGTGGTCAGTGGGAAGAAGGAGAAGGACACACCCAAGGACCTCTCTCTGAGAACCAGCCCCTTTCAATCCTGGGCCTTGTCTGCTAGCTTGGCCCAGGAATAATGCCTGATCCTGGGGGAGGCCCTGGGATCCCCCTGATGACAGAGGGCCTAGTGAGGAGGAGGCGGAGGACCTGACCCAGGCCCTGGTGAGGATGCGAATGTCTTCAGCCAGAGGATTATTGATCGCTTTAGGGCGATTGGGAGAGCTGAGGAAAAATGTAAAGTTTTGAAGGCTGTACACAAATCCATCAGAGCCAAATACTACCAGGCCTGGAGTAAAAATCATACGGCCATGAAGCCTGAGTTGCAGGAATTGGAGGAAAAGGTAAAGAAACAATCTATATTATTGGAATAGCTGAAAGACAGAAGTGTAGCGTTTAAGTAAAAGTTTGATAATGAGAGGAGATTTGCCAGCCAGTCATCAGCAAGTTCCATGGATCAGCAGCCTCAGGTTATGGATGACCCGGGCCCATCTGTCTCCGCACTTTTCCCCCCACATCAGGCTTGGGAATCGCCAGCGGCAACCAGCCAGGGGGTTGAGAGTGAGCATGGAACCTTAAAGTTCATCCAGCAGATGGAATCACCCCTGAGAGCAGACAAGTTTGCCTGTTATGATGATCCATTAGAAGTTCCTGAGGATTGGCAGAGGAGATACAAACTGGCAAAGCCAGTACAGGTGGAGAAAACCCAGTACATCATGCTGCCCCCTTCCAACATGTCTGCCCCACTGGCTGTGGTGGATGGTGTCCCGGCTGAGAAACAGAAATGGAAAGGAGCTCTGCAAACAGCTGCCTGTAAAAATTTCTGCGGTGGAGAAATCATCTGCAGACATGGAAGGAAAACCCCTGAGAGGGGTGTCAGCAGACCATCAGAGCAATGTGGATGGACCTGCATCATACACCCCAGAAACTGATTTTGTTGCTATTGCTGAGACTAGGGTTGCCACCTCATCCCTTTAAACCCGAACACATATTAATTACACAGGTTCTGTGGCTGATTAAGGTGTTAATTAAACTCACTTTGTGTCTCATCTGCAATAAATTAGCCTCAGAACAACCTGTGCAATCCATGTGTGTTCAGGTTTAAAGGGATAAGGTGGCAACCCTAGCTGAGACCTGTAGTCCTACAAGCAAGATGGCTGCCAGCTCCAAAGAGTATGTCTCACCTACACCTGAGCCTCCCTGTGTTCCAGTGCTGATTGATGCAGCTGGGGGAGAGGATCAGAACCATGCAGCAGTGAGTGTAATGCCAAAACAATCTTCAGTTCTCTCAGCTGAAAGCCCTGTCCTGATGGAGGAGAAGAGTCTGCCTGGATGTGAAATGTCTAGTGGTACAGCAGTGAGTATGGACATGGCTGTGAATACAGCAGGAACTCAGAATGTGCTAGAAAAGAATGACAGCATTAATACTGATAAAGCAATAGGTGTGTTGGGTGGTAGTGGAAGGGTTAATGTGGCTCACATAATTGAAAATTACATTTCTATTCCTGTTCAGCAGAGGAAAGACTCATCGATTGTACAGACCAATATCAAATCTGTGCAATCGTTATCTGCCAAAACTGTGTCAGATGCCTCCAAACGCACAAATGTTTTTTTCTGCAGGGAGAGATGGTGACAGATATGCGTCTGTTTTGGGGAATCAAACCAAGGAGGGTGGTGGGAATTTGGTAAATGTTAGTAGTGTTGAGCGAACACGGACATTTCAAAAAACGTTCGGGTTCTGGGTTCTGGTAGTTGATCACGCATGTTGAATAGCTGCAGGGCAGCCAATCAACAAGCGTTTCACTGGTTTGCCCTTAGAAGCCATCACAGCCATGTCTACTAATGGCATGGCTGTGATTGGCCAGTACATCATGTGACCCAGCCTCTTTATAAGCTGGAGTCACAGTGCTGCATGTCACATGCTCTTGGGTTAGCTGTAGGGAGAGGAAGCTGCCGTCGTCAGGGAGAGATTAGAGACATTTTTTCTATTCAATAGTTTTTATTAGTAGTATCAATTTAAACAATAGTACAAAGACAAAAGGTTGTTCATTAGTCATACATTTGGTAGAACACATAATGGTCTACAAGTTGGATCTTTATATGATCATAATGCGTATTTAGCAGACTTTTAGACTTGTGTGTATGCAAAGGTATCGATCATAACTTGTCAGTGAATAACTAGACAATAACTAAATAATAATTAGACAGGGGATGCTGCATCTTCCCCATCACCCCCAATGGGATCCAACTGTGAGTGGGGGAGACCAGACATCCATATTTATCTACCATAACTGTAGTTAAAGTAAAGTAAAGTGTCAATAGAGTAATGAACAGTAACATTTACCGTAAGGTACGTAGCCAGATTGTACCGTTGGCGTGAACAAAACAGTAGGAGATGCATTCATACGAAATTTTGAGTGATTGTTTATATCATAGATTTTGGTTATTTGTGACCCAAGTATGCCAGGGTGACCATTGCTTGAGTGTTTTTTGGTATTGATCTGTAGATAAAGTCATCATCAGCTCATAAGTGTAGTGTGTTTGCGTTAGTTCAATCACTTCTGCTGGGCTGGGGGGAAGAGGGTTTTTCCACTTCCTGGTGATTGTGAGCCTGGTAGCTAGAAGTATATGAGTGATGGAGTGTTGTGATGTTTGTGGAAGGGTGTCGGTGTCCAGAGAGAGAATGGCTAGATTGGGGTTTGGTGGGATTCTTGTTTGAGCTATTTTAGAGATGATGGAGAGTCAAAGCTTTTTTAGCTTTGGGCATCCCCACAGTATGTGTATTAGATCTCCTTTTTCTCCGCAGTTTCTCCAGCATTCGTTTGATAGTTGTGGGTTGAAATGTGCGAGTTTATTGGGTGTCATGTACCATCTTAAAGTGATTTTTGTGGAGATCTCTCGTAGTGTGGAACAAGATGTGGCTTTCTGTATAATTTTAAATGTTTTCATCCACTGTTCCTCTGTGTAAGTTTTACCTATATCTTTTTCCCATTGCACGAATGGAAGTGATTTATGGAATATCCTTTTTTGTTGGAGTAAGTGATAAAAGATAGTGATTCCCCTTGGAGGTAGGTCTGGGGATGTGAGGAAGGCCCATGCCTGTTCCTGAATAACAGGGCTGTCATATGCGATTTTGGATAAGCAATGTCGGATTTGTATGTATTGGAAGTGGTCGTTTGATGATAGATGAAATTCTTTTTGCAGTGAAGGGAAGTCTTTAAGCAGGTCATTTTGGTAGAGGTTATGAATGACATTAATTCCTTTGTGTATCCATGAGGATAAGGATATTTGGGCAATAAGGGGGTTTAGAGCTGTTAGGGGAATTTTCAGGACCCTGCTTGTAGGATGTTTCTTGGATTGTTGTAGTAAATGTTTCCAAGCTTTGATTGTGGCTAACATAGTGGGGGATAAATAGGATGGTGTCTTTGCTCCTATTTGTGCACTGTATAGCCATATGGTCAATGGTTGATGGGGGTTGTAGGAAGTTTCTATATTTCCCCATGATGTGTTGGGGGTTGGCCAAAACCATTCTTTGAGTTGGGTCAGTGCGGTTGCGGTGTAGTAGTCGAAAAAATCAATATATCCTGTTCCTCCGTGCAATCTGTGTTTGATTAGTTTGTGGTGGGCACATCTAGGTTTTTTGCTGTTCCAGACATACTTAGATAGAATGGAATTGTAAGTGATCTGAAGTAGTTAGAGGGGATTGGTATTAGTAAAGTTCTGAAATAATAAATGATTTGCGGCAAGAGCATCATTTTGAATGCTGCTAGTCTTCCTGACCAGGAGAATTCTTCTTTGGCTAATTTTTGTGTCTCAATTTGTATTTTATTGCGCAATGGGATGTAGTTGTGTTGGAATAGAGTTCTGGTGGATCTAGTGAGCTGGATACCTAGGTATGGTATACTTGTGTCTGCCCAAGTGTATGGGAGATGTTGCTGGAGAAGGAGTCGCGTCGTAGTATCTATTCCTATGTCTAGAATGTGTGATTTGGTGTTGTTTGCTTTATAGTAGGATACTTTGCCAAACCAATGTAGTAGTTTTTGGGTTTCTGCGAGGGATGATGTTGGGTTGGTTAGTGTCAATATGACATCGTCTGCAAATAAGCTAATTTTATGTTGGTTGGAGTTGATGGTTATTCTTGTAATTTTGTTGTTAGATCTGACATGTTCAGCTAGAGGTTCCATGGCTAAATTAAAAATCAGGGGTGATAGTGGGCATCCTTGTTTAGTGCCATTGGTAATTTGAAATGGGGTAGATAGGAGGTTGGATGTGTATACTCGTGCGGATGGGTTGGTGTACAATGCTGTGATAGCTTTGAAAATATGGCCAGTGAAGCCAAATTTTTGTAGTACTAGGGCTAAGTAGTCCCATTTGACCCTGTCAAACGCCTTCTCTGCGTCCAAAGATAGAAGCAGAGAAGGCGTTTTGGTGGTATCAGCATGGTGAATTATGTTCACTAATCTTCTGGTGGCGTCTGATGTGTGTCTCCCTTTTGTGAAGCCAGTTTGGTCATTATGGATGAGTGTTGGCATAATATTTACCATCCTGTTTGCTATCATTTTGGCGTAGATCTTAATATCTAAATTAAGAAGGGATATGGGGCGGAAATTGTGGGGAAGAGTCGGGTCTTTGCATGGTTTTGGTAAAGTCACCACAATTGCGGAAAGCATTTCTTTTGGAAAAGAAGAGGAGGATGCAGCGTTGTTATATAGTTCACATAAATGTGGGATAATTCATTTGTGGAATGACTTAAAGTATTCCCCGGTTAATCCATCAGGTCCTGGTGATTTCAGGTTTGGTAATTTTTCGATCACTCTCCTTATTTCATTTGGGGTAAATGGTGAGGTGAGGGTAGCCTTTAATTCTAAGGGCCAATAACTTCCCAGCCCTGTTTCCGGTGATGTATGAGTTGGCTTTGAGTTTACGTTGCATCTTTTCAAAATTTTCTAATAGCAGGCTGCGGAGTTCGATACGAAGGCTAAAAATTTCGGATTGTAGAATTCGGGAAGGTTGGGATTTGTTTTGTGAGTCTGCATTTTCTATGGCCACTGTAAGTTCTGATATACGCTGCATCCTTCTCCTCCTCGCCTTTGAACCTAACGCTCCTCCTCTTCCTACGTCGCATATAGTCTTGAATGTCACCGGTATCTTTTACGTCTGAGTGTTTTGTTTAGGGTTGGAAGGGCTTAAGATGTTAGGCTTTAAAAATCGGAAGCATAGCTTGAGGCGTCGGACGATAATCTTTTAAAACTTTTCTACGTTGCATTTGAGTTTCGGTTGAGTATGTAGTGGCCTTTGTCCCGACCCTTCAATAACCGGGAATCTTAATTTCCGATGGGAGTGGAGTGGTAAATGGGGTTTACTTTATTCCTCTCACTAGCTTTTTAATGGTTTGGACTTTAGTGGTCCTGGACTACCTAATTGGCCCCTTATGAAAT